>CM050166.1:413133687-413231187 GCA_027410445.1 Discoglossus pictus | reverse complement strand
CTTGATAACATCCTCCATGTTGAGCTTTAAATGACTTCTACCCTCAGGCTTACGTGGATGCCCGCATTCTCCACCATATGTGACAAACCACTTCTTTTACAGGTAGGATTGTCACCGATCTTGCAGTAACCACAGCCTTCTAGGGTATACAAAGTCCAGAACACCTTCAGCTCAGTTTTCCTTTTTTTATTCAGTTTGAAAGCAGGTACTTTAAATAATAACAAAACAAACAAAATCCCTTGCTCTTACTTGAGCTCTTCCTAGACAGTACTTGCTATCTGCAATTGGGTGGCTTTCCCACTTACCAATTTCCCAAACAAAAGCAATGTCTTTGCAATAAGCGCAGCCTCTCCTAGCTGTCTTTTCCTCTCCCCTTTGGAGCAGGCTGCTCTCTTCTTTTAAAGGCCTGTCTGCTAATTGAGTAGCTACAGGTGAGTGCCAATTAGCTAACTCTTAAAAACCAGATCCAAGCTGTGGTCTGTTATACAGCAACTAGTGCTGTTGGAGCATTGGCCCCCCCTGCTCTCCAAATACTCCGCCCCAGGGACCCATACCATGTTTTGCAGAGCATCAGCTATGCATATTGCAAACTGTAACATCTCTCCCTGGGGCATTTAACTGAGAAATCCTCTGGTTGCTGTCTAGCAAATCAGGTCTGATGTATCTCCCATCAACCACTATTCCACCTTTATGCTCACAATATATATATATATATATATATATACACATTATATTTATATAATATATTTATTTATTTATATATACACACATTATATTATATATATATTTACACATTATATATATATATATATCACATCACATATATAGTTGTGAGCGTACGGGCCGTTGCTCACGCTTGCGGGCTCGCGTAGC
Source organism: Discoglossus pictus (assembly GCA_027410445.1). Lineage (NCBI taxonomy): Eukaryota > Metazoa > Chordata > Amphibia > Anura > Alytidae > Discoglossus > Discoglossus pictus. The sequence continues at coordinate 413,230,314 of CM050166.1, read as the reverse complement.
GAGGGGCGCGGGCAAGGGCCTCAGTTGCTGGGATGGAGCGCCGAAGGCGCTCCATCCCAGCAACTGAGGCCCTTGCTCGCAGCGTACAGCCCGTTGCTCACGCTGAGGCCCTGCAGCCACCTCCTCCCCACAATACCCCGCCGCTGGAGAGAGGGAGCAGAACTCCATGCCCCATTACACCCATCAGACTACTTACATTAATTGGAGCATCTCAATTCACCTCCGCCATGTCTCCCCTGCCTGCACATTTTCTGAACAGCTTCGATGAATGTAAGTAGTCTGATGGGTCTGATCGGGCCCATGAAGGCCTGGCCTTGGGGGACATGAAGGCTTAGCCTGGGGGGACATGGCATTATGGGCTGGAGGCCATAAACGTCGCAACGCAAATAACACGGCACACACATTACGTCACTCGCAAACACCATACCACACACGTTCACACGCATTACAGCCTCGCAACACTCGGACGCAACTCGCGAACATTACAAAATTAAAAACACAATACATACACACAGCACATACATAAAAAACTTACCTACAGCAACAGGGAGCATCCAGGACCTCAAAAATGCAACTTACACCTTCGTTTCAATAAAAATAAAAGAGTTTGGACAATAAAAAATTTGATATGCGAGAGAAAAAATGGCCGCCGAACAAAACGAAAACGAGGCTACAGCACTCTCAACACGTAAAAAACACCACAACACACTCGCAAAACAACACCCGAAACTCGAAAAACACCACGAAGCACCGACGAATAATCCGCAAACACCCATAACACAGATAACCCGCCATTTTACGCCAATGCGGAAGTACACCACTACGCTAACGGTTTCGTCTCGCGCACGCACACTCTTACACTGCACGCATTCATCACGCTTACACAGCAGCTACACGCCACTAATGCTGCAGCAATATGAAAACAGATTGTCAGCTCTTCAACACAATGCTTCAAAATAGGTAAAGTATATTCATTTATTCATCTACTATATATTTTAGTATTACACACCAAACAGCATTAGCTACCTTACGATTTGATTGCCGTCATTTTTTGACGGGCAATTCGCTAGTATATATATATAGTTCATAAATAGTACATTTGTGTATACATTTGAATGTCTAAAACAAGTTAAACAACTTGTTTCATGCCCAGAATTCTGGGAAATACAATTATTACACTGCATTCTGGGACTTGCAAATGTGCCCACAAAGCATATGCCCGCTGTATCAAACAGCTTTGAGCAAAGATAGGGTTGGGTTATACACAAACAAGGAATTCCACGCAACAGCCGTTTCAAGGTTACTGCCTCTCATCAGCGTGGGGCCGGTTCCTTAGCTTGTGTAGTGGATATTGTGAGTAGGTAGTTCACCAGAACAATTGTTTAATATATGGTGGGCAAAAGAGCGATAGAAGCCCTCCACCGTACAGTAGTACAGTAAATAAAAAGTACATTTGTGTTCACATTTGAATGTCTAGAACAGGTTAAAAAACTTGTTTCATGCCGAGAATTCCGAAAAATACAGTTATCACGCTGCATTCTGGGAACCTGGGCAGGGACATGCTTTGCTCTTGCAATCCAAAACCATATAAATCATGGCTTCCCTTAAGCATATGCCCGCTGTATCAAACAGCTTTGAGCAAAGCTAGGCTTGGATTATACACAAGCTAGGAATCCCACCCACAGACACTTTACAGGGTCACACATTGCATATAACCCTTTTACTGTACACTTAAAAACACCATAATGGCTGTTAGCGATTAAAACACAACTGTGGTCATTATCTTAAAACATATTATTTTAGATAAATACTTATAAAGCAATCAAAGGGTCATGGAAGGTTCCACTTGGACAAAGTCTCCAGTTTAATACATTTTATGTGCAATCAGAATGCTATGGAAACTACCATTTTGGTTTCAGAAGATCAACTTATTCAGATCAACCTGTTAAGGAGACTTTGCATGCAGAGCAAGTTTTGGTTTGGATGAAGGGAATGGGTCAGCTGCAACTGCCAGGACACTCAAAGTGAGAAAGTAGCAGATAGCATCAGGCAGGAAGACGACATAGTGCCCAGAATTTAGAGTTATTCCACGCAGATGATCATTTGACACTTTGGACCTTTAAAGGGGACCAGAGGTGTAGATAATGAGGGGGTAGTTATGTAGGGCAGGAGGTAGTGATATGCAAGCCATCAGGGACAAAATATACAGTATTCTGTGGGATTGAGGCGCGCTCTCCAACCACCGAATACGGCCTGGTAGGCCTCCAAGGGCAACATTTGGCCACTGGGTACTACTGGCCTACAATATCTGTTGAGTGTTGGATCATTACATTAAATGGCTACTGAATTCTGAACAAATGCGTCTTTTTAATTAATATTGCACTTTATAATATACTAGCAGCTTGCCCGTCAAAAAATGACGGCAAGAAGAGTGTAAGGCAGGTAATGTTGTTTGTTTGCGACATGACCTAAGCAAGGCCCAGTTGGTATGTGCATATAAGAATGTATACCCCATCACCCATTGAATATAAAATTAGACACAGACCACTTCTTGGGAGATAACTGGCCACAGCATTTATTCGTAAACACAACATGACGTAATAACCATAACGATAAATAAATAAACATAACCCGAGGGGAGGAGCCTGGACAGAGACAGTACACCCTACGCCCTGAAGCCTCATCCAGGGCCTACCGTGTTGGAACATCCGTACCACCGTAGGGTAGGATCTCCCCCATTTTCCACTGTCCCGGCAACTCCCCTCACCACCCGCCGCTGTGACAAAATAAACAAACTTTTGATACCATATAATATATACTTAATGATACATCCACAACAACGAGTACTTCAGACAATAAACAACATAATCCACAACTTACTATTCATCTTTTTTTTTTTTTTCCCTTTATTAACAGTACAACATATACATCACTTTAACAACAATACTTTAGGTATGGGTGGGTGGGCATCTGTTCCCATGGCTAGCTGGGGCAAACTGGTGGAAATTGGCAGCAAAAGCCTATAATGGCTCCACCTCCCCCAGCTAGCCACCTCCTGCCCCTCCCAGGTCCTGCCAGGTCAGGTGGTCCCTCCTTCCAACCCCAGGCAAGCCTGAGGTGGCCTACGGGCCCTTCATTAATTTTGTTGGTGTTCCAAGATCCTTCCTCATTGCAAGGCTGTTGGTTGTTTGTGTGCTATGAGCATTGTTTTTTTTGCTAATGCTAATGAAATAATTAATAAAATAATAAATTAATATACTTTACCTATTTTTAAGTAATATATGCAGGAAGCATTGTGTTCAAGAGCTGACAATCTGTTTTCATGTTGCTGCAGCATACAATGTGTGTTTTGAAGGCTGTTGAGCTGCTGTGTAAGTCAGTAATGTGTGCAGTGTGTAGTGTAAATAGAGTGCGTGCGCGAGGCAAATCTGTTAGTGTAGCTGTGTACTTCCGCATTGTGTAAGTGTTGTAAAATGGCGCCTAATGTGTGGTACGCATCTGTGGCTGATTTGGCGTGCTTGTTCTTCAATGCGTCCGTCTTTTTCGGGAAAATCCGTATGTATTTGGTGGTGTTTTGCGTCTTTAGAGTCCTGTAGCCTCGTTTTTGTTTTTTCCGGCAGCCATTTTTTCTCTCGCTTAGCGGATTTTCGGGTGTCTAAACTCTTTTATTTCGAGTTAGATTGAGGTGTAACTTCAGTTTTCGAGGTCCTGGGTGCCCCCCCTTGCTTTTTATGTATATGTTGTGTGTATTTATTGTGTTTTTAATGTTTTCATGTTTGCGGATTTCGGGCGGTAAGGTCGTAATCTCGTATTTGTTTCTCGTAAGTCCGTAAATTTTGCGAGGGCCACAGGCTCACTACTCGAGCCGGTTAGCAACGACCCGCTTGCTCCCAACTATATATGTGATTTGTTAACAAATTGCTGAAGGGTCGGCATGACTTACACATGATTTTGGCGCTCTGGTTTTCACTGAGTGCAGCCATTTTGTTATTAACATGGATGTTCCTTGTATTTAATATTAAAACACACTTTTAAGTATTTATTTGCATAAGTAAACATTGTTTACTTAAAAGCCCTGTTATAACTTCCTTTAACTTTTCAAATAACCCCTACAAACGTCCTCCCCCTATAGCTTCTTATAGTGTTTCTATAGGACTAGATGTACTAACCAATCACACTGAATAGCATGTTGTTGAAATGCTACTGAGAGACCATATGTGATTGGCTAGTACATCTAGTACTACAGAGACACTGTGTGCATGGGTCAGACCCTAGTAGGGACTATTTGGACGGCTAAAACCAGAGCTTTAAAGCATTTGTTAATGCCAATATGTTTAGATGTGCAAATAAACATTTAGTATATTATTTTAATATCAAAACCAAGGAACCTTCCATGTCCCTTTAAGCGTTTTATAAGTGAATTCCTGCAAACATTACAAATGATCTTACATTAGCTTTGATCTTGAGATGATTTTCTATGTATTACAGCTGTGTTTATGAAGTGGAAATGGCTGGCAGTCAGTTACTAATATCTTCCATTTTGCATGTAATTTGTTTTAATTAACGAACAACATTGTAAACTTGTCTTGTGAAGATTCAAAGTTTTCAGAAGTGGCTGCCTTCATTTTGTACTTGTTCAGTACACGCGCTTTTATGTGCGGTTAACGCAAAGTGTCAGACAGAGGTTGCAGCACCGCACAATACATCTTATTTAGGGAAAAGGATTGTTGTTTGTCCCGGCTTGTCAATTAAAACAAAATATGAATAAAGTTATGGCTGGATAGAGTATGAACAAGAGAGGCTACAGAATGCACATACATATAGTCATGGCATATATATATATATATATATATATATATATATATATATATATACATATATATATATATATATATATATATATATATATACATATACTACCTCTATATAGCTCCCAGCCCCTCACAACATCTACCCCAACCCAGCACCCACCCCTCTTAGCATCCATCCCTATATAGCACCCTGTCCTTGTTAGCAGCCATCCCCACTCAGCATCCATCCCCACACAGCGCCCAACCCCTCTCAGCACCCGCCTCACATAGCACTCATTCTCATCTCCTTTGCTACCCCTCGCAGAACCCATCCCCCTTTTCTTTGCTCTTTCTCTCTTCCCTAAAACACATCCCCAGTGTTCTGAATTGCTCCACACTGCCACCTCTTGGAGCTACAATAGAAATGAAAAAAAAAAAAATACACCACCTGCACCACTGGTATCTCCGCCCCTGAATATAGCACTACAAATAATGCTAGGCCACCACATGTATATACTTCAAAAGGCCATTTTATTCTGATTTTTGAAGTGAAAAATATAAATAATACATTTGTTGAATGACTTTCTATTAGAAGTGGTTATCTGAAATTGGGCAGCTTTTGCCATGCCATTCCATAGATATTCCAATACCTGCACAGCATAATTGCATATAATAGTTAATTAAAGTAAAAGTTGTATTTTTGCTTTTAATTTCTAAAAACATGTAGACCATTGTCAAATATAATTTTTATATTGTTCCAACTGGCCCTTTAGTAGGATATAGGACACATATATATTAATCTTTATTTGTAACGCACCAACATATCAAGAATACAAAGTGCTTGCTCTAAAGCACCCAATAAGATTGAAAAATCGCAAACTTACAATCTAGAGGGTATGGGTGAGGTATAGAAAGGTGAGGTACAATATATAGAGCAGATTAAGACTGAAGGTGATAAGCTTCTTTAAACAGATGAGTTTTTAGTGATGTTTTGAAGGACTTGAAACAGGAGGATAGTCTAGTGAAGCAAGTTCCAAAGAATAGGGGCAGCACAAGAAATGTCCTGAAAGCGGGAGTGAGAGGAGATGATAAGAGGAAAGAAGAAGGTCATTAGCAGAGCAAAGAGGGCGGGTGGGGGAGTATTTAGAGACAGGACATATTTGTCATGAATATGTTTCAAATGAGGGTTTAAAAATGACTTTGCATGATAAATAGAAAAGATTACAAAATGCAGCTTTGCAACACTGGAAGGACCTCCCTCCGACAAATTCTAACTTACACAGCTGCTAATGTTGTTAGTTTTTTTACATTTTTCACAAATACTTGAATTTTCTTGAATTACAGTGGCCATTAAACAATGTATCGTAAATGAAAAATAATGTGCCGGATAAGGCAGGAAAATACAAAATGTATATTTCTTTCACATTTCATATTTAAAACATTTTAATGTATTGTACAGAATTTTAAACCAGAAAGTCCATTACAAAATAACTTTTTCTGTAGTTTGAGCAATTGCTCCAATGTCTTTCTTATTATGGAATTTTGAAGCCCAAATTACTTTTTTCAATATGCTCTGAAGTGGTCAATCAGACCGCAATCAGCCTAAACATGCCATTCAACGTGATGTGAGTTTGGGGACAATTGAGAGGTACAATAATTGACTCCATCTGTACTTGCTAAATGAGGAAAGGAAGAAGCAGTCGTGTTCAAAATGATAAAATATAAGAAGTTAGCAAAGAAAGAAGTGATTTATTTGAATATGTTTTCTAGACAATGGACAGATTAAAGGGACAGATGAGTATTTTAAAGAGACATTGAAATCCTTCCAGTTGTGGTCAAACCTAGCTTGGAAGTTATTATTTGGGCAAAAACGAATTCTAATATCACAGATTTTAATTTTGAAATTGAGTTGTCTTAGCTGTAAACATAACTTGAGACAACACATTCTTCAGCTTCTAAACGTATAATTTGCCCAGGTGCATAGATACCCATTTGGATTACAGATAAAAGGCCTAGGTAGAGTCCAAAAAGTCTCACTGCAAAAAAAACATACATTCTCAAAAATATCCCATGAGAGCAAGCTTATATTATATAAACCACATTGGAGGATATGCATGTGTACAATCCGTTTATGTTATAGGTCTTGTTGTTATGTATGGCTGTGTCATTATTACAAATGTGTTGACATAACTTACAGGTACTTTTGTTACATGGTTTAGTTCCATTTTTTATATTTAGTTGTTCATTGGCCAATTTTCTGCTGACAAGCTTCTGTTTTAGGTTTGGTGGTTGTTTAAATGCAATGATGGGAGGTTTGGGGAATATATTTTTTAATTGTGTATCTTCAGTTAGTAATGGTTGTAAATTTTTGATTATTTTCCGTATTTTCGATGAAGTTAGATAGTATGTGGTCACTAGCAGTATACGTAAAGTAGTGTATTTTGTTTTGTATTGTTTTGTAGGTGTTCATGGGGTGTTTTAACGGCAGTTGTTATTTTGTGGGTAATAATACAGGGGTTTGTAACCGTTCTGTCTTAAAGATTCAGACAGTGTTTTTAAGTGTTTGACACGGTCCCAGTGTTTGAGCATGATGGTATCTAATAGCTTGACTATGGACGATGGCTTGTTTAATGTGGGAGGGGTGGAAACTGGAGCTGTGGAGGTAGCTGCATCTCTCTTTATGTAGTCTATATACAGACTAAAGTATGCTCTCTGCATTTTATATTCCTATTAAGTTTATTAATGTGTAAACAAGTTTTACTTAATATTTTTCCATGACAAAAAACAATGTTTGTAATATTGAAAACAGGTTCTTTTAAATGCTTGGCAAACCCAGTTATGTTCCATGTCCCTTTTAGTTGTCCATATTTCATCCTGTATTGCAGTGGCGCTATGGTGGCTCACAGCTACAGGGTTACATTGCTCTATTAAATCAGGTTAATGTTTATATCTAAGTGGAAATTAGACATTTAGCTTATTTTAAGGACCTGGGTAGATTAGACTCTATCCTAATTCCCAGACATAACACTTTTTTTTATAAAAAGCGGCTTCCTCCATTGGCAAATGAAAATATTAGCAGACAGATAGCAGCAGGAGCTCTACTGATTATGTACAAAGGAAACGTCCCCCACTGTGTATCTGAGCTCCACTCCTCAAAAAGCATCTCCTCATAGTGTGTGTATCTTAGGGCAATATCATGTAGTCAGTCGGCATTGCGTCAATCAAACAAATGGCTCTCAAACAAACTCTTTTAAGTCAGTATACATGTGTAAAATTTTACTGCAGGGAAAATATTAAAGCTGAGAATTTAACTTTTCCCCCTTGTTTATGTCTCATTCCATTTTTGTGTTCTTAAGATAATAAAAAAAAAATATTTCAAGTTAAAGGAGCAATGTTTTATTTTTGCTTGATCTGGAAGCTTTAATGCAAATTAGTGGAGTCGTCTTTGTGAGCTTTTTTTGAAGAATCGCTGCAGACCTATATTAAGATGACACTGGAGTTCAAGAAAAAAGGCACTTGTTTGTGAAGTATGTAATTAAAGGAATATGGAAAGTTTCTGGATTTTACTAAGTATATAATATACCTGTGTGTCTATTTACTTTTATGTATTTTATTTTATTAAGAAGTTCTTATAAGCACAAAAATCTAAGAATTAGTCCCTGTATAGGTCAGCCCACTGCAGCGTATGTAGACACACATTTTCTAGAGCTGGATATGCAATGTAGTGTCCTAGCCTATCAGGAGCCATGTCCCAGCAACATTCTTTAACATGCTACTGAGAAGTGGTGCCGGAAAGAATAGAACACTGCACATGCAGCCCTACAGAGTTTGTGTCTGCATACGTTTCAGAGGTCAGACCATAAAGGTGCTATTTGTAAGATTTTAGGCAGTAAAAACAGATATTATATATCCCTTTAACATCAATGGTAGACGTATAAGCAGGGGCGGAGCTACCAGTGGTGAAGGGGATGCAATGCAAAAGCCCTGCTCTGGGTGGCTCAAGGCTGTGTCATTTTTTAGATTTTTTTCTGTAGAGCATTTTTTTTTGAAGCTCCAAGTGGTGGCAGTGTGGAGCAGTTTATCATGCTGGGGATGTGTATCAGGGAAGAGGTTGGGGAGGGAGAGCAAGGACTCGATGACAGCAAAGTACAGGTGGGATGAGTTCTTTGAGGTGGATGCTGAGATGGGATGGCTGCTGAGAGAACTGGGTGCTATGTAGATATAGTATATATCACATACTGTATAATAGTTGTCAAACTACGCTTGCGAGCCTTGCGTAGCGAGTCGTTGAAGTACAGAAGCTTTCTGAGCTCGGAGCACTTAGCTGATGAGCGTCGAAGATACTCATCGGCTACGAGCCTCTCGCAGTGAGGCGAGCAGTTGAGGCATTGAAACTCGGAGCACTTAGGCGATGAGCTCCTTCGGTGCTCATCGCCTGCGAGCCTTGCAAACCGAGGCGAGACGTTGAGGCATTGAAAAACGCGGGACTTAGCCTCCAAGCAGTTAGGCAACGCGGGATCACCTTAGGCTGCAAGCACTTGAGGAACGCGGGACTTAGAAAAAAAAGTTAACGGCCGAACCGTGCAAATCAAAAAACAAGAAAAACACAAAGATACAAAATAAAATACAAAAAACATCACACAAAGCACAGGGGGATAGCCAGGACGTCTGGGAGTGAGGTTGCACGCAAATTTAATCCAAATTCGCCAAGCTTCGGCACTCGAAAATCGGCTATGCGAGAAAAAAATGGCGGCCGAGAAAAATGAAAATGAGACTACACGACAATGAACCGCGGAAAACAATTTTTACCCAGGAATGTTTGAGGTACAAAATACACTATTACAAAGGACGGAAAATCCTTGAGAGCCGCGTAACACATAGACAATCAACACCATTTTACAACACTAACTTGCAACTAATAACATTACAAACATCCTATGGCACTTAACCCGACTACACCAACAGTTTGCCCTCGCGCACGCAGCCTATTTATGCTGCATAGTTGGGACATTGCTGACACTTTCTCCTCAGGGCAGCACCAGTGCAACTGTACATTGTATGCTGCAGGAAAATAAAAATACATTGTTAGCTCTTCAGGCTATTGATTGCTGGATATATTAATTAGAAATAGGTAAAGTATATTAATTTATTAAGTAACTAATTAATTATTATTTAAAAAAAGATGATTGTTGCAAAGCACAAAACTGGAAGCTCGCAATGAACGCCGAAGGTGCTCAGAGGAGCAAAATTACACAAGGAGAGATGCTCACAATGAGCGCCGAAGGTGCTCAGAGGAGCAAAAGTACATGAGAGGAGGGGCCCGCAATGAGTGACGAACGTGCTCAGAGGAGCAAAATTACACAAGGAGAGACGCTCGCAATGAGCGACGAAGGTGCTCAGAGGAGCAAAAGTACACAAGGAGAGATGCTTGCAATGAGCGCCGAAGGTGCTCAGAGGAGCAAAAGTACACAACAGGAGAGGCTTGCAATGAGTGCCTAAGGTCCTCAGAGTAGAAAAAGCTTTACATTGTGTGGCAAACAGCATTGACATAGCTTCAAATTTGATTTCCCCGTATTTTTTGACAGGCAAGTCGCTAGTATATATATTACCCAGGCAGGAGGTAAAGGAAGGGTAGTAGCCATAGGAAATGGTCTTATAGGAAGTGGTCTTAGGGAGGGGAACTGTTATGGGAAGAGGTTTTGGGGAGTGCACTGAGTGAGTTGGTGGTAGAGGGGGGCTCAGCGTAGGTCATTTTTTACAACTACCCTTGGGGGAGGGGGTTTAAAAATGTTTTGCACAAGGGCCCTCCATTCTCTAGCTCCACCACTGTGTGTAAGCCATGGACATAAAATAATATTTGTCAAGAAAATTAGAAGTTTCAAAGACTTTGTTTTAATATACATATATATTAATAATTACAACAAATGACTGCAGTCTCTCTACTCAAGACAATATGAGAGGGTGCACATTAAGTATAATTATATATCAAAACACAAAATGAAGGACATATATTGATGCATTGTTATCTAAGTAAATGCAGAAGTAACATCCTAAAACATAACTTTTATTTGTAGAGATTAAAGGATCATAACTCTCAAAATACCAAAATACCATATAGATAAATATGTCCACACTCCTCCTTTAATGATTCAGAAAAGCAATATTCAATATGAAAGCTATTTTCAAGCATCAGCTTCTAAATCTCTGGTTGAGTTGCTTGTCTCCACCACTCAAGGGGTCAAATCAACTCTCATTGGTATTTAGTTCTAAATGGTTGTACAGAAACTTGTATCTAGATTAGAACATATGCTTTTTTTTTCATTGGTTGAAGATTTAGTGTGTTAAACTGGTTTACCTTGGCAAGGACACAAGCTGCATCCCAGTCAGAGCTGCTCTGATCTCTTGATCATCTCATAAGTAATTGGGACAATCAAATTAACTAGACATTTAGAAGTTGTTGCTTAAAATAAAGTGTAATATTGAATATTAGTAATGAGTCCTTATTGTTAGTATTATTATTACTAATAATATTGATTTTTAAATCATTGAATAGCAAGTTCATTGTCCAATTAAAGACATATTTCCCATTCTTAGTGCATTACCGTGGTCCTTTAACACTCAATGTTCCTTTCTACATTATATGATGGGATTTCCCTTTTCATTTTTATGTCATAGTTAAGGTTATTCTATCCCCCGCTTTCCTGCCTGCATTTGAACACCAGACACTTCAAGCTTAAATGACCCTGAGAACATATTAAAATACCTAGCACACAACCCGCTCTTACAGTGTAGTGAAGGTATATTTTGGGAGTAAAAATATGTTATCAATTGAATGTTAATAATAATGTACTTTATTATTTATTATTATTTTTATTGCAGTAAAATTGCATTTAGTACGCTCTTTTTTTCCTTCTTATCTATGTTTTTTTTATTTTAGAGACTAATTGTTATTTATGCCCTGGAGGTTTGCAAATGCTCAGAGCATCTCTGCCCAATCAACTTGCTACAATACATCTGAGCATGTGCTATGACTTATAATTAGTACCCAACTACCACATCTCTCTCTCGCTCTCCCTCTCCCTCTCCCTCTCCCTCTCACTCTCCCTCTCACTCTCCTATATATATCCTATCCTGTATTCCTATATGTATTATTCATGTTAAAAACAAAACCTGCAGGAGTTGGATTCAAACCTACAGCCCAACAGAAGACTTCACCCACCGCACCACATCCCTGATGTTACGGATCAATAAAGCTGAATATAAGTGTGACGGTCACCAACTAAACCTTGTTATCTATACAGATTCTGGGAGGTCATACAAGCAATTAATAAAAATGACATTATCTAAGTCAATTCTTGATCAGTTAAAAAAAATGTAAATTCCTTTTCCATGTCACTCTGATGATGCAGAGTTCACATAACCTTTTTCTTCCATCTCCTCTTCTATCTCTCTGTATCACTCATACTTTCTCTCATTCTCTCTCATTCTTAATCTCTATTTTTTCACCCTCCCGTCATCTCCATCTCTCCCTCTCTAAAAAAATGAGAGAGAGAGAAACAGAGAGAGAAAGAGAGAGAGAGAAGAGAGAGGGGAGAGAAAGAGAGAACAAAAGAACAAAAGAGAGAGAAAGAAAGAGTGAGAAAGAAAGAAAGAAAGAAAGAAAGAGAGAGAAAAATATAATTCGAAAGAGAGATATAGCAAGAAAGAAAGTGAGAGAAATAGAATAAGAGAGAGAGAGCTGTCTGTAACAGAGGTTGGTATTTTCTCTGGTCTCTCAATCTTTTCGGTCTTGAGAGAGAAAGAAAGAAAGCGAGAGAAAGAGAGAGATCTCCATCTCTCCCTCTCTAAGAATATTAGAGAAAGAGAAACAGAGAGAGAAAGAGAAAGAGGGATAAGAGAGCGAGAAAGAGAGAGAGGGGGAGAGAATGAGAAAACAAAAGAGAGAGAAAGAAAGAAGGAAAGAAAGAAAGATAAACACAGACAGCAAGAAAGAAAGAGAAAGAGATACAAAGAGGAATAGAAAGAGAGATAACACGAGAAAGAAAGTGAGAGAAATTGAAAAAGAGAGAGAGAGGTCTCTGTAACAGAGGATAGTATTTTCTCTGGTCTCTCAATCTTTTCTGAGAGAAAGAAAATGAGAGAACGAGAAAGAGAGATCTCTAACAGAAGACAGTATTTTTTTCTTATCTCTCAATCTCTTCTGTCTTTTGAGAGTGAGAGAGAGAAGAGAGCGAGAGCAAGAAAAAGAAGAGCGAGAGAAAGAAGAGCGAGAGAGAAGAGAGCGAGAGAAAGTAGAGCGAGAGCAAAAAAAAGAGAGCGAGAAAGAGAGAAATATAGAGGAAGCAAGAGAGTGAGAGAGAGATTAAGACAGAAAGAGAGAGAGGGAGATCAAGAGAGAAAGAAAGTGAGAGCAATAGCAATAGAAATAGATATCTGTGTAACATTTCCTACGGTCTCTCATTCCCTTCGGTCTCTTGCTCTCCTTAATTTTCTCCCTCTCTTCTCTCTCAGAAACATGATGCTGATGTAGAAGAATATGGTGTCTTACATTTAGTTTCCTTTTTCATTTGTAGGGGACATGTGTTTCTTTCTGGTATATGAATGGTAGGAATGATGTTAGAGTAACAAGTAACAGTAAGACGCCTTGCATGGGGTTGGTTAGGCCCTTCTCTCCTGTAGAATAGATAAGGACAGGTCATTGCCGTGAGGTTATCTAATAGTGAGCGGTGTTATATACAGCAGATTTATTCTGCATCTGTACAAAGTTACAATCCAATTAGTGTCGCACCATCTAACCCTGTAAATAGCCCGTGGGCAAAGTGCCCGTTCAGTCATAACATGCTCGTGCTTTATATACTCAGTGGCACATTTATACCCAGTGACTCATGCCAATCTGGATTAATAAATTAGATTGAATGCTCCAAATCTGCAAGAACTATAATATTATTTGTTTCCTTTTACTCAATATATAAATCCAATATGTAGAGCCCAGAATGACCCCTTTTTTTGCACATTCGGTTTCTAAAGATTTAATGTACTTAGCGATATTGGTTCCTTTTATACTTGACATTTTGAAGGTTTATTCACTGACTTATAAATGATAAAACCCACACATACAAAGTCAAAGAAAATATAATGATGCACATCAGCAAAAATAAATGATAGCTTCCCTATATTTTATATCATAGGTGAAGCTTTTTCTTAGGTAATATTAAAAAAACAATATTAAAGTTACCACAATCCTCAGACAATCCTTTATTCCACCCATTTGGTTCTTAAGGATGCTTAATGATGATGTGGCATTGCGATGTGATCGCTTTAGATTTGGCGTTACCAAGCAGACATGGCAATAGCAATTGCTTTAATACTATCTCTACATGTTTCACCCTCATTAGGGCTTCTTCATTTTACTTGTTTCTCTCTTCATCGTTAGTGCCCAATTTCCGACCTTAACGGATATTATACTAAATTGCTATATTTACTTTTATTTTATTGGCTAACTAAAACTTAGGTCATTTTGACATTCACATGATACAGATGGGTTAAATATTTATAATAATTTGGTATAATTGGCTGCATTGGTTTCAGTGAATAGAAGATTAAAAGTTATTTACTTACTCTTACTCTAAACCATCAGATTAGTTAAACTGGAGTAAAACCTTTTCATTTGAAGCTCCTTTTCCTATGTAATATTTTTTTTTAAATGTGGCAGTGTTTTTTTTTTTCAGTATTTACTTATTTTGCATATCCCCGCCCACTTTCCCAGAGTGCAATGCAATGACTGTATTTCAGGGAAACCTGAGCAGGAAGTAAGTCTTTTTAAAACTTATTTTTAGACATTCAAATGGGATCACAAATGTCAAAGGTTTCTATAACTCTTCTGCTCACCATAAGTTAAATGATTGTTGTGGTAAACTACCTCCCCACAAAATCTATTGCACAAACCAGGAACCAGCCTTACACTGATTTGATCCATTAGGATTGAAATAGCACTGTCTGTGGGCCAGTCCTAGCATGTGCATAATCCATCCTATGCTTAAATCTGTGTAATACAGCGAGCAAATGCCTAAAAGTAGCCATGCATAAAGTGGGTTTGGTTTTAAGCGCGAGAAGGGCAATGACTGCATGTCTGGGAAACCTGAGCAGGAAATACGTTTTATAACTTATTTTTAGACATTCAAATGGGATCACAAATGTACTGCTCATTTTCCGTACTCTATATATAATATAATATAATATATATATATATATATATATATATATATATATATATATATATATATTAGATAGACATATACTGTTGATGAAAGGATATATATTATCCACAATCACTTTTAACCTTGCTGTTTTTAGCTGTAAATTGAGTTTTGTGAGTGCTTTTCCTGCCCTACGAGAGAAGTGGAAATTACATAGAAAATTGCTTAGACAGATGTAGCAAACATGATTGTACCACTGACATGATAGCCCCTCGACCCATTCACAGGAGGCTGTTACAGCTGCTGGTGAATGGGGCATATTGAATTAGCTCCTGCCAGCTGGTTGCTGCATCTGTGTTTTAGTACATGGACTCTATGATAATAGTTATGTTCATACCTACAGATACAGAGTGCTGTGCTATACATGTCAGTGTGACCTTTTAAAGTGATAAAAACAAAAATATGCACACTATACAGATGATGCAGTATCTTCTTGGATTAAACTTCTTGTGTTCTGTGTGTTTTCTTGAATTACTAAATTTGATAAATGCTAACTTGATAAAAAAAACATCAAAGGGAAATTCTGTACTCTGGAAAAAGTGCTTTCCTTTGTAAAGTTGCTGTTAAATTATCCACAAGAGGACATTTTAAATGGCCGACCAGTGGTCCTTTAACACACACTAAGAATTAGTAACTTTTGAAATTTAACATGCATTTTAACCAGTGTGATTGAGCCTATGTACAGGATTTCATTGGCCGAGAAAAGGAAACTGTGGATAGCTTGTGCTGCAAATAAATGTAAATTGAGTGCAATTTGGATGACTAATTTGTCATTCAAACCAAAAATGTAAAATGTACTCCAGCACACCGCCAGCACAGACGGCAGCAGTGGCGGAAAGCATCCGCTAGATTTTGGTGCCAATGTCACAGCTTTAGGGTTAGGTAAGGGTTATGGTATGGGTTAGGGGGTTAGGGTAAGGGTAATGGTTTAATCTTGGAAATTGTGTACGATCTTAGCAGCGCTTACAAACTATGTCCAATTTCGGCAGCACCATCTAGCAGCTCCCTGCTGCAACTGCTGCCACTGATGGAGTACAAATAACAGGAAAGATCCATATATCCTATTAAAATATAAAAACAATAAATATAAATAACATAAATGCAGATATTATAAGTGCATGAAGAAAAACATGATTTGAATCAAAATGTTTTGTATTTTTTTTACTCATAAGTATTCTACGAGGCTGATCCGGGGATTGTTATTTTCTGAAGGATTTTATCCTCTGCTCAGGCAAAACATCATGTTTTACTTTATCCACAGCATTCATGATAAAAGCCTAATGTTATTCCCCTGTTATCTACCATGCTGCTGAGCGAGACTCAGATAATTAGGATTTAGCCTCTAATTAGGTTATAAGCATCTTTAACATTATGGGAGGTAAAAAAAAAGTTATTCACATTGTCTTGGAGATGCGAAAGATTAAAATGACTGAGCTGTTTGGTATACACTGTAGAGAATAGTCTACCTTATCTACCACTGTTTAATAGCTTCCGAAATGATCATTTTGGGGCTTTTAACTTCATATCAAGTACCTCTAAGAATCTTTTTTTTTTAAATAAGCAGCCGGTGAACTAAATACATATTTATTTCAATAATAATGACCACTATGCAGGTGGTAAGGCAAACAGGTCAGGTAGCCAGCCGGCCTAGGGAAGTTCTCATATTGCAACACTCTCGCTAAAATACTAGTTTGATCAATGGCCTCAGCAGACATTGGTCTAACCTATGTTCCTGTTTTAAATGACAAATATATAAGAGATGGGATAAGAAGATCTTCCTACCTTGACTGCTACATAGTTTGATAAGTCCAATAAATCTATTTGCTTTATCATGTGCCTGTATCTTGATACCCTAAATATGGTATAATTTAAATACAGGTATAGAAAACAACATATTGGTTATATATTACCTTTAATCACTATGAGCATGTGCTAACCCTCCATTAGCACTTGATTAGATTAACTAAAAAATAATAAGCAGATCGTAAGGCTGATTGACAGATAAAAATATAAACTTCAAATTATAAATTTCCTATAGCTTTAAGTTATACTATAGTAAAAACCTTTTCTGTGACCCTCTTAGCTTAAAACAATATATTAAGGGGTTTATTCAACTTTGTAGCTGCTTTTTGTATAATGGGATCATTAGTATCAACCCCCCAAAAATATATTTATTAGAAATATTGGACAACGACTCTTTAAAAATAATTTAAAAGAAAAATATATTTTTTTTATTTTTATTTTATATTTATTTTAAATTGTTTTATAGCACATCTGTCCAATATTTCTAAGTAATATATTGTTTTATTTCCGTCTCATTTGTGTAAATGTTGGTGCTTTTGCACAACTTGAGGCATTATTTAGCCTCATTTGGCCTATAGTTCCTTTTTTTTGTATATACTACAGGGAATGGAATGTATTTTCCTACCACAGCTTAGTTAATCATGTCCACTTTGTGTTATCTGTACATCAATATTCACTTTAACATACAGCATAGAAGTAATTCTCAGTGTTATCTCGAGATGTTACTCACATCCACTGTTTCATTTTCATGATATTTGCAAATGTATTTCTTTGTTGAAATGAATCATTTTGTCCTCATAAGCGGCTCTATTTACAGTCTCTCATTCTGATACATGACCAGTTGTATAATGATATTACAACCCATTACATACATAATACATTGTTCCCTTTAGGGTAGCTTTGCTGCGCGAGTAACAATCCGGGAAACATTGCAGTTTGAAATCAAATAACCAGATTGAGCACATAGCGCTGCAGTGCTTTGGTTTAAATGAAAGATCTGGTTTTGGTATTCAGCGGAGATGCTTCTTTCTGAGATACTGCACTGTTCTTAAGCAAATACTCGTATTACCTCGTTATTAGGTACTGAATGGAAGTGTGGCTTGTAAGCATTGTTAGCAAGCAGGACATTTGTTTCATGCAAATTGCAGGCGTTGGACCTGGGCTGGGAGGTTGCACTCCCCTTTATTTGGTTTGCATTTCATTTATCTCTGTAGTGTAGGGGGCCCCCTACTCCTCCCATGGCCCCAACTGGGACTCCATAGCTGCGCCCCAACCCCCCCCCCCCCTCCCCTAGGCGAGATATTGGTCTGTGCCAGTTTAAAAAAAGCATTTCTACCGAGGCTCCAACAGGTGGAGCAGTTCAGTATGCTGGGGATGTGCATCAGGGAAAAGGTGAGCAAGGGCTGGCTGACAGCAAAGTACAGGGGGATAGGGTTGTTGCTGAGAGGCTTGGGTGCTGCGTGGGGATGCTGAGAGGGGATTGCTGCTAACAAGGACTGGGCGCTAAGTAGGGATGAATGCTAAGAGGGGTGGGTGTTTTGTGGGTGTGAATGTTGAGAGGGACTGGGTGCTATGTGAAGATGGATGCTGAGAGGGACTGGCTGCTGTGTAGAGATATATATATACTAGCTACTTGCGCATCAAAAATGACGGGATTAAAATTGTAAGGCTGGCAATGCTGTTTGACACACATCTGGCACCTCTCCCTTCTTTGGCGCTCATTGCAAGCCCCCCCCCCCCCCCCGTTTAGTTTAGGGGCCTTGCGATAACTGTTACTACCTTGGGTTAAGAGTTAGTGCCTTGGGTTGTGTTACTGCCTTGGGTTAAGTCTTACTGCCTTGAGTTAAATGTTACTGGCTTGGATTAAGTGTTACTGGCTTGCATTAAAAGCCTCGTTTTCATTGTGTTTACGATTTTTCGGCCACCATTTTTTTTCTTGCTTAGGCTAAATATGCCTTTAATTAACTTGCAACCTCACTCACAGGCTCCCTGGCTCTCCCCATGGGCTATGTGTGAGTGTGTAAGTTCATTTGTGGCATATTGTTTGTTTTTATCAGGTCTTTCCAGTTCCGTGGTTCGGCCATTAAAGTCGGAATTTTCCAAAGACCCACAGTCTATCCTACGGGCCGTAATTTTGTGCACCACGCAAAGTCGTACTGGCCTTTGGTGCTCATTGCAGCCTAAGTCCCGCTTGTTGCAGGCGTCAACGGCTAGCCTCGTTTCGGCCCGTATATCCACAACTATTATAGGTGATATAAATCATGGCTGCACCAGCTGTCCACACCATAGCGGATATTGAGAGCATCCTGGAGCTGTGCTGCAGGCAGAGGTGCTTCACGCAGGCAGGGAGTAAGGGAAGAGGAGATATGGGAAGAGAAGCAGCTATGGAAAGCGTCTTGGCGGGCGAGTATCTATAGTATATGGTCCTTCGGAAGGGTGCTGTTATGGGAAGGGCTCTTAGAGAGGGAAGTTGTTATGGTAGGGGGTCTTGGGGAGGTGTTCTGAGTGCGTTGGTACTGGGGGAGGGGGCAAGAGGCAATGTACAATCCTCCTTGGGGTGGGTGGGGGGGTTGCACCAAGGCCCCACGTTCTCCTTCTCCACCGGTGCTTGTCTCACATACTGAATACAAATGTGTTTGCCATGTGAGGTTAATCAGAGGCTGCAGTGGAACATGTATAAACCTCTCAGCTGCCTTATGCATTGATTCAGAAGCAGCACTGCGTTATTTTTAGCATTTTCTTTACAAAAGCAAGGTGTAAGAAAAGAACACATGAGACAGGAGACATCTTATTAGTGAGCTCTTTGGGATAATGCCCAATCAAGTCTCTGTCACTTTAACATGCGCTCATTATAAATTATAAAACTGTAGGACCAAAATGATGTTAATCCTGCCCCACCTTTGCCAGTTCCATGGATAAAATGTACTATTGCCATTTTAAAGATCTCTAGTTGGTCCCTTTGTAAAATATAGTACTAGTCACCTGCACATCGAAAATGCCGGCATAATTATTGTCTTAAAAATTGTATGTCTGTGTGTGTGCCCTCTCTCTGTGTACCCTGTCTCTCTCTCTGTGTGCCCTCTCTCTATCCCGGTGCCCTCTCTCTCTCTGCACCCTCACCCTCTCTCTGTTCGCCCTCTCTCTCCTTCTCCCTCCCTCCTTCTATCTCTCCCTCTCTCCCTCCCTCTCCTCACTCTCTCTCCCCCTCCTTCCTTCTTTCTACTTCCCCCTTCTCTGTCCTTCCCTCTTTCTCTGTCCTTCCTCCTTCTCTCTCCCTCTATCTCCTTCCCTCTCCTTCCCTCTTCCTCCCTCTCCTTCCCTCTTCCTCCCTCTATATTCACTGCGAATTGCGAGCCTTGCAATGCGCAGTGAACATTCACAACCCACAATTTTTTCCTTTCTCTCTCTCTCTCCCTCCTTTTCTCTCCCTCCTTCTCTCTCCCTCCCTCTCCCCCTTTACATGCGCAACTCGCAATTTTGTGAGCATTACACGCAAACTTGCAGTACGACAACTATATTAGGGATTGTGTTCTGGAATGTATGGGTCAGCTGGACAAATTGGCAAACTGCTTGGAGATGTAGTAAACTAATCCATGACATAAGACCCTCTCCAAGAATTCCCCAAACTTCACACCTTAGTGCATATGACCTTATGTTTTGTACCACATGGTTGCATTTTGAGTACCAATTAAAGTGTACTACGGTAGGTTTTGTTTTCTTTAGATTTGTATTTTCTTTCCGGTTTTCAAATGAATCTGCCTTTTGCAATTTATGGCCCACCTCTAAACATATTGTTCATAAATCTCCCAAATCGTCAGCCTATAATTTATCTGGGCACCTGTGGCAACCCACCAAACAAAAGCTCTGTGGTCCCAGACTCAGGTGCCTTTTAATAGCTCTGCATCTAAAGAGGGCATGCAGGTGGTTTATGTCAGGTGCAATCATTCTTTTTATACCTTTCCCGTTGCCAAGACCCCCTGCCCAAAGCTAACAAAGGATCTGTCAAATATTATGCCTAGCTCCAATTTAGTAATTCAACTCTTATAATTTGGTGATCAAGTACAAAAGGGTGACGTGTATAGCTGCCATTAATTCTGCATTAGCTACTTTTCTGAATATATACTTAGAATATACCAGTGGTACATAACTGACATTTTAACTTTGGAGATAAAGTAATGTTGTCATTGGGTGATAGCTTCACAATCAACTTAAAGGAACGTGGAAGTCTTTCTTCACCTATTTAAAAGAGCATGCGTGAAACATTGCCCAAGTTGGGTTTTGCATTAAAATAACTATCAAATAAAACTTAATTGAAACTAACCGGAAGTGCACAGAGCATATGCACCTCTGTAGATATGATTGGCAGACTAGTATGACTCATGCATCTATATGACTGCTCACTGGCTGACAAAGGCAAGCCCACAAAACGAGTTAAACAATTGAATCAGTTTGCTTCTCTGGCATGAGAATGTATTTAAAAAAAAAAAAAAAAAACGTACAGCGGTACCTTATCAAAAACCATCTTCAAGATGCAACAAAGAAAAAAATGCTTTCAATGATCCCTTAAAGGGGAAGTTTCACATATAGAGAGTCAGATCTATCTGTAAAGGTTTTATAGATGCTTAATTTTGCTCTGTATATGATATGAGAGGTTGCCAAGCACAGATTGGTGCACATGGTCAAGTGGGGCTAGTTTCTTCACTAAAAACTACAAAACCTCACCATGTGGATTTATGGAAAGCTGCTGGACATGATGAATTAAATGTTTTCATAAGAAGATGTAATATGGAGATTATCTGTGAGTGGATTTATTTTAAAGTTATATATAAGTTTCCTGGGTTTCAAGTGTTTGATAAGAAACAGGCAGTGATTATCAGAAAAATATATTTTATATAGATAAATTCAGTGAACTTACAAAGTTAAATGCAGGAGGGTAAAATCCAGCTTTGCACACCCACAGGAAGCTTACATAACCAAGTATGCTGAGGAAATGCAGCTAGGTATGGAGTTTGAGCGTTCAAAAGAAGTACTTGCTGCAGGATGGAATCACATGGTTAAGTGGGGTCTAAACTCACAACTGAATCATCCAACAAAGATATAGATAGAAAGAGACTACATATCCCAGGCTGCTTTGCAACACAGGAACCCCAGAGTAGGATACAAATGTATCTGCTTTCTCCTGATTTACCAAACATTAGGGTAAGTTTATGTTTACTTAGATTTTTTTCATACACTACTTATTCTCCTCTATCAGATGCATTCATAATCCAGGAAATTTAGATATGCCTTTAAGTAAACAATTTCTTGTACACTAAAAAAACAAAACATGGAGAGTTCATTTAACAGCAAAATAATCAGACTAAACATGTTATCAGCAACATGTATTCTACATGACAAGCTTGTGCTTGAAGATATGACATTGACATACATGAAGAATAAATTATAAAACTGTTGGACCAGAATAGGAAAGATGACAATAAGCAGTATAGCTGAATAGATATTTTAATTCATGTTTCAAATCTTTCTCTTGGGCTTATCTTTAAAAATTATGAAGAAATGAGGCCCGGAGGGAACACACAGCTGCAGGCTATCAAATTAACAAAATGTTAGGAAGAGTTTTTTTTATCTTGCAAATTCATAAAACATTCAATGGTATGCCAGATGCTCTGGTGTAATACTCTGTGTGGGTGTATCATATATGTTACACTTTAAAATTGGTTTAATTTCAAGATTTTCTTTTAATTATTATACTGTAGTACTTATTCAAAAATAGGTAGGAAGGTAGGTGTCTGGAAGTAATCTGGGCTACCAGTAATTATCTTGGACATAAAAAAAAATAAGGGCCCTATTAAATTCCAGATCGCAGTGGCCATTGTACAGCCAGTAAGTCTGCGGGCTTGAAATTTGCTGGAGTTACAGAGCGATTAAATTAGAAAAGGCCGCAACTACATGGCCGGAATCCAAATCCGTAAACCATGCTTTGGCACATGGCATTTCCAGGCGTGAACATGAAAAATTATTCAAACCCGTAGTTACGGGTTTAGACGGAACCAACTGTAAAAGAGATCATCATCATTATGTCACTAAAACATGGAGGTTACATTTTGATCACTTACGGTTTTGAAGTCCGAGTTGCGATCGGACCTGCATTCCAGAAATAGTGCAATATGAAAATATCAATAAATATAATATCCTCGTCCATGCGAGTTCTATTATGTGTATTAACACATTGATTGCCGGGATTGATATAACACGGAAATGAAATATTAAAAAAAAACATTTTTTATTGCAGATTTGCGAGCTTGAGAATGTTGAGTTATTATTTTAATACCTTTCATCACTTACCCTGTAATTTAAAATACAGTAGTGTGTTTATATTTGCTTTTACAGTTCTACGGACAGGAGTTTCACTCCCTTGCGGGTCCTAACTAGTACCTGTAGGATTTTTGGCTACATTTGCCATTTATGCGTGTGAAAACATTTGCAGGCTTGTGGACTTGTAGCAATTTAATAGCAATTTGCGATTGTAACATTTACAGGCTTAAAAGATCAAAAGCTTAGCTGGGTCGGAGTTCAGATTTTCCCAATCCATAGGGATTTTCCACCTGTAACCCGCAGATCGATTGCGGGTGGCTAAAAGAGGCCAATTTAATAGCGGTAACTTATGCGGCATTTACGGGCTTCTGGAACTACAAATCGGCAAATTGAATAAGGCCCAAAGTGTTTAGTCCACAGAACCCTGTGCTACCATTTATTAGAAGGAACTGAGATATAAAAAAAAAGTAGTGTATGTGGAGAATAAGGAGGACATCATAGAGAGATGTAAGTAAATGGAGACATTGCAAAGTTAAAGATATTAGAAATATATGTGGATGGAATGGAGATGAGATTAAATAAATGGGGAAAATGGGGAGAGAAATAGAAATACATGGAGGAAATGGAGACATGATCCAAGTTATGGCTTAAGTGAATAATGAGGCATGAGTAAATGTGATTGTGGGATGTTGGATAGGTTTAGAGGTGTCTCTACTTATTTGTAGTATTGTTCTAAGCATTATTCCAGGTGAAGAGTAGACACTAAGGCCTCAATTCAATTGCAAGCCCGCAGTTGACTTCATACTGGCCTTAAGTTTGCAACAGTTACCGAGCGATTCAATTAATCAAGGCCGCAGCTACCTGTCCGAAAGCCTAATCCATAAACCATGCACCCGTAAGTAGCATTAAAGGGCATTATCAAATAAGCAAGGCTGTAACTACCAATTTAGAAACAGCCAATAGTAAATGAGACATCATCATGACATCATTAAAACATAGAGGTTAAAAGTTAATCAATTAGCGTTTAGAAGTCCGATATGCGACTGGAATCGCTATTCAGCAATGTACAAAATAATGCAAATTAATGATGATATTGTTCTAGTCTATGTTGGTGGCCTGATATTTATTAACTCCTTGATTACTGAAATTGATAAAACATGGAAATTAAATGTAAAAAAAAAAAAATTATTGGCGATTTGCGAACGTGTGACTATTGTGCAATTAATTCTAATGTGTTTCATCACCTTCCCCATCTTTTAAAATGCAGTATTGATTTTTTTTGCATTTACAGTGCTACAAACAGGTGTTTTACCTCCTTGCAAGTCCTATCTGGTACTCATAGGATTTTCTTCTACATTTGCCACTTACGGGTGTGAAAACATTTGCGGCCTTCAGGAATTTTAGCAATTAAAAAGCGATTTGCAATTGTAACATTTACGGGCTTGAAAGATCAAAGGCTTAGATGGGTCGGAGTTACGATTTTGACAACCACAGGGATTCTCTGTTTGTAACCCACAAATCATTTGCAGGTAGCTAAAAGACTCCAATTGAATATCAAATTAGTTTACAGGTTACATTACGGGCTCCAGTAACTAACATTTGCCATGCTCAGTTGAATGGAGGCCTAAGTCAGCATGAGGGTCCAATCTTGATCTGTGTCTGGTGCTTCCAAAGATGGAATTTGAGTACTCACAATTTTAATGTGCATTTTGACACCCAGGACAGGCCCTTTGGATTGTAGGGTGACCCAACATTTTTAGCTTTGCCTAAAAGTTTTGGTTGCATATTTTGTGACACGATCATATGGAAGGCATGTGTCAGAAGTCTCCTTATGCTAAGCTAAAGAAGGGTAGCAGGTGACAGCAGCATTTTTTCACATTTATGGATTTGTACCTGCACCTACATAGGGTTCCATGGTGGTCCAGTGCTTCCACCGCTGTCGACCTGGGTTTGATTCCATCACACTGAAGCCGAGCAGGGTTGGGCCTGGGGTGGGAGACCACCTAGGAATTCCATGAGCTGTATGATGGAACTGGCAGCCCAGTGCTGTATCTCTGCCATGAATGGTGTGTTACTGTAAACAAGGTCACGAAGAGTGGGAAACGACTGAACAACGGAAAAATAATGCATGCAGAGGAGGCAAGGACTATCTTTTAAGCCTTTCATCACGGACGCCTGCAGTAGTCACCCAAGGTGAAATGTACTCTGAGTGGTTGGTGGCAGCTGCCTCACAGGTGAATTTGGTGGCTGTTGTCCCAGGCTCCTGCCCAAGGACTGTTGTTCAATCCCAAGCTCCTTGACTGGAGCTTGCGTAGGAAGAAGGATCAGGATACTGAGACCTCATTTAAGGTATAAAGGATTGCAGAAGGACAGGGCTATTGCATGAAAGATAATATCTAGTCGGAGCTTTGAATTTAAATAATAATATAACAATATAGTTCATAAATCATAATATTCTGATGACCATACTCCCTAAGACCCCTTCAACTTCAGTTTATTGTAGAGTGCTTAATTTAATGGCAGCTCAGCAAGTCATGAACAGTACATTCATGTTGAAGAGCTTATCAGAACATGGCAGAACTTGTTGACACTGACAAGTACAATTACACAAATGATTTTTCAGTTCAGGGAAAAATGTGAAAATATACATATAATTATTCATTTTTACTTGTCACAAAATACAATTGCTGAAGCAGATACTTAAAAAAAAACCAGTTGGGGTCATTTAATAGTGCTTTGTTTGTGTATTTAAAACAGATTAGCAATAGCATAGGTATTTTAAAATAAAAATTCCAATGTATCTGCCACCAGCAGATTGGCTTCTCTCCACCTTTTATTATGTTTGCATGGTGTGGGAGCAGCTGAGAGAAAGAGGGACAGCTTTCTGTACAGACCTGGGAATGATATCTTCACAAGCAAGACATATAGATACAAATAGATAAAAATAACAACTTAAGTGTAAACTTACCTTTTTTTTGCAACGCTCAGTTGTTTCCGACTCTTTGTGACCCCATGGACCGTAACACACCAGGACATCTTTATGTTCATGGTCATGCTGATCCACTTGGTGTTCATGGTAGAGATACTGGGGTGGGTTGCCAGTTCCTTCTCCAGTGGGTCACAGCATACAGCTCCTCGTATTCCTAGGTGGTCTCCCATCCAAGTACTGACCAGGCCCAACCCTGCTTGGCGTCAGGGTGGTGTGACCTCATGGTTCTCTGACTGGAATATAACCCAGGTCGCTCTGGACCACCAGGGAACCCTATTGTAGGAACTTATATTTTTTAACAACATCCAACTAAGAAAATATTACCTAATGCTTTAAATTATACCTTTTTTGGAATGTCTACTGGCTCACTTTAAGAATTTATATATATATATATATATATATATATATATATCTGCAGTATATATATTATTTAAGAAAATTAACAAACTGTGCTATGGAATAAGACATAATAATTTATCTTGTGTTTTTAATGGTGGTGCTTGACCCAAATAAACAACTCCATTTGCCTGCACATAACGATGCTGTGGCATAAGAACCCGTCTTGCACCAGAAGACACCTTATGATCCATATACCGTATGTCATGTCCAAGGTTAAAGAGAAATTGTGTTTATTTTCCATGCATTGAACAAAAGGCTCTTCCTCTTTATTTGGTCATTATGAAATAGTCAATTCAGGTCACGCAGAGATGGAGAGACTTAAATAGCCTCCTGATAGCTACATATGAGGCAATTTGCATATTGATGCCAGACTTACTAAATAAATTAGGCAAATTACAAGCAGTTTAACCTTCTAGGAACCCTTGAAAAAGGTAACACGAAAGCAAATGCTTATTTTGTCACTTATAAGGGCTGGTATATAAACCAGGCTCCATTCTATATCTATGGTTGGGAAATCATGATAAAACTGTGCAAGAAAACTGTATTGTAACTGCTTGTGATTGCTGGCAAGAGGTGGATCCAAAGGAGAGAGGTAGAGAATGGAAGACAAGGTTTGGTCCTAGGTGTCAGGGCTGGAGACTAGTATTGTGGCTGAGGTCCTGGCAGGAAAGTAAAGGGCTGATGGCAGGTTAGGGTGATCCAAGAACAAAGCAGAGGTTGGAGGTGATGGCCATGGTTCAAGTCAAAATCCAATTCAAGAAGCAGAAGCATCACCGATATAGAGCACCCACAGACAGTCCAAGTACAGGCATGGGAGAGGCGCCCATAAATGGCTTTTCTCATGCCACAACTGACACTGGCTGTGTTATATTTGCTTGACCACCATTCCTTCTTCCTGAGATGATGCATCCTCCACCTGCACTGGAGCCAACCTCTAGAGAATGACCAATGGGCTCAGCACTGTTGTGACTCAGACACAAGCACACAACATGGCACCCAGGGATGACACATTTTTGTATACACCTTCCATATATAAAACTAAGAAGACATCCAGATAGGTATTGGGGCCATCCAGAATTTGTGGATTTAGTATGCTTATATACACACATCAAATCCTTAAAGGCATATTTAAGTTTCCTGGATTATTAATGCATCTGATAGAGGAGTGTCCATAGTGTATGAAAACACTTTTGTTGCATGAAATAAATACCAAAATAAACATAATAAACTTACCCTAAAGTTGCTAAATTTCTTAAACATCCCTAGATATCCCTGCTAAAATTAGCATAAAATTCATAATTTGTTTTGGCCAATCACAGGCAGCGATGGCAGTTGGTGCAGGAAGGCATCATAAGGGATGTAGTCCCTTGCACAAGGAAGCAAGGAGGAGCTCCTATATCTTAACTGTGCTGTTGTTGGCTTGAAGGTTAGTAAAGGGCAAAAAACTGTACCTAAATGCAGTGTTTCTATTGGTAGGTACACTGTACCTATGTAAGCAGCTCTGGGGGTGTGGAAAACACTTTTTATTTTTAAATAAAATATATCTGTATGTGTATAGAATGACTCCATGTAATTTGCATGTCTGATATAAGCCACATGTGTTAGATTAGAACATGTTAAAAACAGGGAAACTTAAGATGGTATACTAACATAGAATATATTTTTTTGTGCATTATAAAAATCAGTTTCTAACATTACAAATGACAAGTGGGAGCTGTAATGTAAAAAATAATCCTCACGCAAACTGCTTTTGTATCAATGTAACATATTTCTATGGAATAAGGTTTAAAAAATAAAAACACAATTTAGGAGCCAGAAGCAACATGTAAGAGGCCAGAGAGCCATTCTCCTAGGATCTGTTCAGTTCTAAGTAGGATTAGAACCATTTTTAATTTATAAAAAAAAACATTCATCTTATTATTAAGTCTAGTTCTTCAAAAGAACATACTGTAAATGTGAGACTTCACTTGCCCTTTAAATAAGCCCCTCGCATGATAAAATATAATGCACAGTATAAACTTGATGGGATTCAGTACGTTTTATTGCTGAGTTTGTGGCACAGAAATGAGAGTGAGGTCATTTTAGCTATGAAATTTGGGTTTGATTGCACAGAAAAGTAGACAGTTGAAAGCAGGTTATGCAAAATTGGAAAAAATTAGGATTTACGGAGACAGTAGGGTAGAATATGTTCACATCAGACTATAGGGAATATATATAAACCTGCAATGATTTTATACTAGGGAAAACGGCACATCAACCAAGGTAGTAAAAAGATACAAAATCATTTATAGGAATGAACGGGAAATTTATACTATATGTGTAGTGTAATGTATGTGCCAAAAGGGGCAAATGAACGGAATGACTTAGATTCTTTATTTTTCCAACTTAAAGATCAGCTGTAATGCATTTACAAGTAAAATTTGTTTTTTTTTTTGGCAGATGCTATTAAAAACAGTATGCATTTTAAAAGAAATTGTCTGTTTTCCCCCTAAGCATAGTTGCTTTTCTCCACCCCACTAAGGCTTATCAGGGGGCATGGCCAGCTCTGCTTGGGGCTGGACCAGCATAGTGCTGTGAAGCAGGCTGGGCTATGATGTCATTGGCCCACACAAATAGCAAACATGGTGGCTATGGGGTCTTCTGCTCGTGTAGAATGTATTGCCTATGATATGAGCCATCGGAAAATAACTGGAATAATATTTTGAACCATTATGGAAGCGATTCCCGATTTTGCATTCAATGCTAAACAGAAATATATGTGAGATTTTATGAATTGAAACATTAGAGACAAAATTCCTGATGTGGTATTGTGTGTGCATCATACAGTTGTGTCCGACTCTCCGTGACCTTATGGACACACCATGCTGATCCACTTGGTATTCATGGCAGAGATACTGGAGTGAGTTGCCAGTTACTTCTCCAGCGGGCCACAGCATACAGCTACAGGTAATTCTAGGTGGTCTCCCATCCAACTACTGACCAGGCCCAACGCTGCTTAGCTTCAGACTGGTGTGACCATGGTTCCCTGGCTGGAATCAAACCCAGGTAATAATGGTGAAAGCACCAAATCCTAACCACTGGACCACCCGGGATCTATTACATCACAGCTAACTGGGAACAGCAACTCAAAGTGTAGATAAAGTCAGCAGGTGGAAGACATGGAAAATGTCTTTATCAAAAAAGGAATTATCATTAACACCTTTTATATATCAATTTGTATTTATTTAAATTTATTTCCCCCCCTCCATGATTACCATTTACAGTCTTTTTTTTTTTTGCAGGTACTAAGGGGGAAATTATTTAATGATCCTAAAAAGTAATGTCACCTACTTATAAAGGAGAATGGTAGACTAAGCCAGAACTATTTTGTTTGTCTTGTATTGCTACATTTTAATTTTATGAACCTTTTAAAGGGGTTTAGGTCAGATCGGTAGGAGCATTTTGGTAAATATAAAAATAAAAATGTCCACTTATCTTCTACCTTTTCTGTAAAGTTTTAATTTATACCTATCAATCAGCTCTCCAGAACCACCCCACAAGCAAAGTATGTTATCTCTTAGTTATGGGTTATTATTTGGGTTTAAAAGCCATAAATGCTCAAGACGGTACATTTTCAGACCCCAGAGAGTAATTTTTAGCGTATTAGTCCACGTCATAGCTTAGATAATCTTGTGTCATTGTTTAAGATCTAAGAATGTAACAGAAGCAATGACTGGAAGGTATAAAGGGATTAACTAATCCTTCCAAGCCCTGAATGCTGCATTGATCCTGGAGAAAGGAAATTTGTGCTTAGATGGAGATACCTATAAGTGGATAGATAAAACATTTTCAAGAACTATTATACTTGTCCCCTAATGACATCACCAACTATAAAAAGCTAAACTATTTTTTCAAGAACATTGACTGATGATAAGGTTCAGGGTAAATGGGAAGAAATGTTACTGGTTAAGAAGAAGAATTGGATTTATAGTGCAGAGAAAATGAGCCAGTATGAATGTATCTAGAGCCATTACTGTACACCTCATTATACATGTGTCTTAATATAATAAATATAAACCAAAGTCCAATGTCACATCAAGTTGTTTGTTTTGTGTGTTTGCGTTGTACAGTCATGTCCGACTCTCAGTGGCCTCATGAACCGGAACATACCGTGCCGATCCATTTAGTATTATGGCAGAAATACTAGAGTGATTTGCCAGTTCCTTCTCCAGTGGGCCACAGCATATAGCTCCTGGTATTCTGATATCCATGTACTGAGGAGGTCCAACCCTGCTCGGTTTCAGGGTGATGTGACCTCTTGGTTCCTTGACTGGAATCCAACCCAGGTCACAGCGGTGAAAGCACCAAATCCTAGCCACTGGACCACCAGGGAACCAGTTGTTTAGGTAATTCTAAAATAGCATGAAAAATTGGCTAACAAAATGTATTAGCCTTTTTGTTTTCTAAATTGGCCCATTCTTGAGAAATTCACTATTATTTGTGCTTGGTTTGTACGCAAATGAGCAACTACTGATTTGATGCGCTAATTTGAAGTCTGCTTAGGCCAAAACGATTACCCCTAATGTTATTGTTCAGTTAGAAACTCTCCCCACTCTTATCAAGTAGTTTGAGCTGTGAAATAGAATAAGGAGATGCACATTAGTCTTAAAGCCAATGCTGTATTTCTAAAGAATGTAGTGAAAAAGGCTAGTACAATGTATGGCGAGTCTTTCCTGCTCTTTGAGATGAAACCAACTTCTTGTTGGGGTGACAGTGTCCCTTTAACCTGTTAGGTTAAAAACACACTGTTTATTAACTATTGATCAGTAGAGGTTATAATGAAGATAAGCATGCCGGGCTGGTATGAATAGGTATAATAATACAAACTTAACAGTTCAACATCTCTGTGAGTATTGTCATATAGGGAGCTGGGCATGCTTGTCTTCTTTATCACACCACACTGTGAGTGAGACTTGGAGAGAAGGAGGTCCCATATAACATACCTAAATTCTCAGCTATTTACTGGAAATGTGAGATAATAGAGGTCCTTTAATAACATTTGTATATATCACGCTGACAGCTCAATAGCAAGTTGGTTTCATCTTGAGAGCTTTAAAAACTGGTTAGACTTTGTACTAGCCTTTTTTCTGTACAGTAAACAATTACTAAGATATACAGCCTTATTTTTGCAGCTCCTTTATGCTAGTGTGCATTTCAATTTGCTAATTTGCAGCTCTGAGTACTTCATAAGAATGGTGGAGGTGATTCAACTTAAAAACAATATTGGGGTCATTGTTGTGGCCACTACAGAGACTGACAAGTAAAAAATTAGCAAAAAAAAGGCAGTTAATTAGTGTTTAGGAGCAGATCATTTACAGCAAAAAACAACACTGAATTTCTCAAGATTTATTAGGTTTGGAAAAAAATACTTATCCAATGTATAGTTAGTTTTTCATGCCCCTTAAAGGTATATATAAGTTTCCTGAGTTTCAAATATTTGGTAAGAAACAGGCAGTTATTATCAGAAAAATATGTGTTATATAGATAAGTTCAGTGTACTTACAAAGTTATAGGCAGGAGAGTAAAATCCAGCTTTGCACACCCACAGGGAGCTTACATAACCAAGTACACTGAGGGAAGAAGCCAAGTACAGAGTTTGACCTTTTAAAGGAAGTACTTGCTGCAGGATGGAATCACATGGTTGGGTGGGGTCTGAGCTCACAGCTGAATCAAAGCACAACGATATAGAGAAAATGGACTACATATCCCAGGCTGCTTTGCAATACAGGAATCCCAGAGTATGATACAAATGTATCAGCTAACCTCTGCTTTCTCCTGACTGGCCAAATTAATTATGAATTTTATGCTAATCTTAGCAGGGAGTGTCAACCGAATGTTTTTTTTAAATATTTTTTAATGCAACAAAATGTTTGCATACACTACTGATTCTCCTCTATCAGATGCATTCATAATTCAAGAAACTTAGATATGCCTTTAAGAATAACTTTAAAAAAATAGCTTGCTTTTGGGGTTAGTCGCTTCAAGGGGTGATTTAGCCTTGAATAGATCGGGCATATAAAATTACTTTTTATAATGAATAGTATAGTGTCACTGCCATCAGACTAGGCAAAATCCAAAAGCAATGATATTGGCCCTTGTTGGAGCTTACATTTTAATATAAGTGTCATATACAGTATATATATGGGATATGTGTGTATAAGCAACTATGTATTTGTACTGTAAATGGCTATATTGGTTAAATATATAATATAAATGAAATTAAACTAACCAATCCTCTGCACTGTTTTAATGTAATCATACGGCATATATTCAATTTAATAACAACTCTAGCGCGCTGTGTAATCTCCATGTGGACCAATGTCTCAGTACAAGGTATTTTGTTTTATAAGCCCCTGAGGCTGCCTAGGTCTCCTCGCCAGATGTGATTACTGAACAGGTGGTTTAAAGACACAGTGCATGAGGTTAAACACAGCATGAAATGTGCTCTGAGTGGGTAAACTTCCTTCTTCCAGTTCAGTAATCACCTTATAATACATAATGCCTGTCAGGACTAATTTATTGGTTTACTAAAAGGTATTGTGTGCTGGGGTTCGTGGTGAGATGTGCACCTGGGCCAAATTCTTATATATTTGTAGAAATCTGCTACTAACACCTGCAATTGAAAATACAGCACGAGTTCTCCTTTAGCACTTGCTTTTCTGGATCTCTCCTGTGTGCGCATTTTCTGAAAGGGAACCTTAAACACATCAATTAGTTGTTATTAATTTGTAACCCAAAAAAAGCATACACTTTTAAGCAGCCTGATTTTATCCACATGGACCTCCATGGTATGGGGGTTCATTTTATTTGCACAGGGGTCCACAGGAACCCATATTTTTATAGGTTATTATATCATGAGGGTCCATAGGGACACTCATGGTATAGGGGTTAATATTAGGTGCCATATGGGTCCACAGAAACCCATATGTGTATGGATTATTATACCATGGGGGTCCATAGGGAATTCAGCATTGCGGGTAGTAAGTGGTTAAAAAATTCAGAGAACTTGCCACACATAACATACCCATCCCATAATAAGCCTCAACACTCCCATTAAACACTCTGTTCAGGATAACTTGCATTGATCTAGCTGATACATGGAGAAAACCTTTAGTAAATATGAGCTGAGAAGCTAGATCGCATGTTACCACTGGTTATCGCGCCTACAATGCTTTAGTAAATTTCCCCCCAGGAGTGATCACCATCACAATATTCACTAAAGAAACTGATGCAAAAAGATGGAAGTTATTGTGCATTGCAGGTTTTTACTGCTCATATTAGCTTCTGGTTCTTACTGTGTGACGTTACTTTGAGACAACTCAACAGAGAATTAACATTGGTGCTTATATTGTCCCACCTCATGTATAGGTGAGCTACAGAGCAGATACTTCTTGACAGAGAAAAGCTTACTAAACAGTATGTGCCCATATAATACATATGTATATCCAGCTAGACTTTACCTTTGTGCATCTGTTAGTTCTTAGACGTGTACAGCCCTGCCCTATGTTAACCTGTTTAAAACTGGACAAATTAAAAAATATATAATAAAGGTATATATAAGTTTCCTGTGTTTCAAATGTTTGGTAAGAAACAGGCAGTGATCATTAGACAAATATGTGTTATATAGAAAAGTTCAGTGTACTTACAAAGTTAAATGCAGGAAAGTAAAATCCAGCTTTGCACACCCACAAGGAGCTTATATAACAAATACACTGAGGTAAGGCAGTCAGGTACAGAGTTTGACCTTTCTGGTAGAGACCAAAGGAAGTACATGCTGCAGGATGGAATCACATGGTTGGGCATGGTCTGAGTTCACAGCTGAATTAGCGCACAAGGAGAGAGAGACTACATATCCCAGACTTCTTTGCAATACAGGAACCCCAGAGTATGATACAAATGTCTCAGCTAGCATCTGTTTTCTCCTGGTTGGCCAAAACAAATTATGAATTTTATGCTAATCTTAGCAGGGATTTTCAGGGGTGTCAACTAACAAAAGCTGCTGCTTGCAAAATGAAAAGATTTAGCAAACATCATGGTGAGTTTCTAAAGATTTATTTTGCAATTTTTTTCATGCAAAAAGTATTTGCATACACTACTGATTCTCCTCTATCAAATGCATTCACAATCCAGGAAACTTAGATATGCTCTTTAAGCTTATTTTATGTTGTTCAAATGAAGTTCTTTCTTATTATTTCTTGCTATACTGAATATAAGAGCTATCACTGTTTAATGCATATGTAATATTACTCAGATTGTTCTTGTTATGTGATTTTGTGTGCATATTGTCAGTTTTATGTGGGCTTTCTCCCTTTATTGCCTACAACAGAATTTATACTTTTAACAGTTCTCTTTTATGTATTGATTTTACCAATCTCAGCATCTTACCCCATGCGACACGTTGCTCTCTCACATCTCCTGTCTGTGATCCTTCCTTTGTTCCCTTAGCTGATGCTAATGCACTTTCCTATCATAAAATCTAACAGTATATTTATATCTTTGTAAAGAAGGTTCAATGTAACTGTTTTGTAAATGTAAAACAGACAAATTCATTTTGTACAAATGAGAGTAAAAGTCAAAATGTCTCATAAAAATCAAATAGTTCAGATCTCAAATACATAAAATTGAATACATACTTCAGATTAAAATGAAATATAAATATATCCCTGTACATAGTAAGCCACCCCTCCTTCCTCCATGCCTCTGTTCCTCTTTGATTAATTAATTGATTGATTAATATTATACAGCCCCATATGGTACTGGCTTCTGCACTAAAATCTACACAACATGACAATGTTGACCAATTGGAAGCTGCTTACTGTGCTGTGTGCTCTAGAAGATGCAATATGGACATTCACAGTTTTACCGCACCCCCCCCCCCGCCCCCAGACACCCGCACACACCTTTCAGTGATACATTCTAAAGGGAGGAGGCACCTCCTCAAGAAGAGCAGAGGAAATAACAAATATGCCATAACTATATATAATGTGACTAATAGGGCTTTCATTATATTAGATGGAACTTATATTTTATAGGTCTGTGCCTTGAGTTACCACTACAATATCCCTTTTTAAGCCCACTGAAAGGAGAACAGCAATCCTACTGCATGTGAAACATCATCCCGGATATAAACATAAATCTTGCCACAATAATACATAACAATGTTAGCATCGACTGATTAATTGGCACTAATATAAAAACATTTAATGTAATTAAAGGGCCACGGAAGTCATCCATAGTGCTCATCAGATCCATAGTGCTCATCAGAAACAGAGTAGTGAAAATACGGTAAAAATGCAGTTACGTTCTTCAGTGTAGTACAGTGTGCATACTATATGGTGCATTGGAGTCTGTGGAGCTGGGTGTGACTAACAGCTCTGTCAGTTAGACCCTTGCAGCATGTTCCAAACAGTAGTGATGCCACAGCTGGATGCTGTCCTGGAGTATAATTCTCAGAGACTGTTGAAGAGGTAGAATGCTTCAACTGTTGTGCCTTACAGCATTCTTTGTCCCCCCACAGACCCACAAACTCACCTTGCTGTATATCTTTCCGCCTTTGCCCTATGCAGCAACTATTGCTGCAGATAATAAGAAATTTAGTGAACAGAATAAATGATTTATATGTGGATTTACAAAGCATTATGTATTTAGAGCCATTTTAGGACAACAGGTCAAAGATTCAGATAAAGTTGTCTAAAACACAGGCAAGGAGATCTAAGAAACAAGATGGAACAGTTAGGATTTTCCTTATTACTATGGTTATTTAATATGGTCCTATAATGATGGTGATTTCTATTTATACTGTACATATAAAATGCAATTACCAACACTGTATCTATATAGGTTTCTCTCTTTGACTATTTAAAGTTTTGATACAAATATAACTACAGCTATGTTACAGAAAGGCAAAAAAGGACTGTTTGCTAGAATACACACTTGCATTTTCTATTCATCAACATAAGGTAGAGATAGATAACAATATAGATAAAAAAAGTCTGTTCCATGGATAGAGAACAGCAAAGCTGTCATTTAATTACAGGTTATATTTCTACTAAAGTATAAAGTGAATTTGTCAGTGTCAATGTCTGACACTACTCTGAAATATGTGAGTACTGCTTTCATAAAATGTATATAAAAGTTAAGTTTTATTTCTTCAGAAACAGAGATTTGACAGTAGATATGAACAAAAAAAAATAAAAACATAAAAAGTTTGGCTTAATGATTCTGCAAGTTCTCAATATATCTACTACTGTCTAGTACAGGGGTGCACAAGTTCGGTCCTGGAGGGCCACACCCAGGCCTGGATTTGAAGATATCCTTTCTGTGCACAGGTGAGTCAATCAAGATGACTGAAGAAGTGATTGACTCACCTGCGCTCAGCTGGGATATCATCAAATCCAGGCATGTGGGTGGCCCGCCAGGACCGAACTTGTGCACAGTTCTATTGCACTTCCAGGGTCCAACTTTAAACCATGACCTCTTGTTCTTGAATTCCTATTTTTCTGTATGATTATTGCTTCATGTCCCCTTCTGGATTGCTACTTTGTCGTGGTTAAGGGGCTGTGTACTGTGTATCCTTATGGTTTTCTTGGCACATACTATAGTGGGCTGTTTTTCCTTCTCCAGTGGACTGCGACTTGTCTGACCTCTCTTGGGTGACCCTACATCAGGGGTGGACACATCTGCTCCTGGAACGCCACACACATGCCTGGATTGACTCCCCTATGCACAGAAATATCCAGGCTTATGTGTGGCCCTCCAGGACCAAACTTGTCCACACACAGGCCAGGATTTGAAGATATTTCTGTGCACAGGGGAGTCAATCAGGATGTCTGAAGAAGTGATTGACTCACCTGTGCGTAGCCGGGATACTATCAAATCCAGGCATGTGTGGCCCTCCAGAACCGAACATGTCCACCCGTGATGTAGGGTAGGGTCACTCAAGAGAGGTCAGACAAGTCGCGGTCCGCTAGAGAAGAAAAAACAGCCCACTACAGTATAATTGCCAAGAAAACCATAAGGATAGGCACAACCAGATGTGCCTAGCATGCTGTATCCATATGGTCACAGAGAGTCAGACACAACTGAAGGACTGAATTCCTTCCTGAGCATTACATCTATTTGAAGGTTTGTATCATATCACCCCTCTCTGTTTTGTCCTCCACACAATGTTAAGGTCATGTCGCTCTAATGATGGCAAAATCAGAGAAAAGTAGCAAAATCATTGAGTATTTAACATTATTTTAGAGAAACATATGATCACATAAATTATCTTGGTTTCTCCTTATTGTCTGGAAGCCAGTGGGAGCGATAGCTTCAAATATGCACCAGCTTTCAAGAAATCTATTATGCAATGCACAAGTGAATTTATGCATGAAAGTTACAATTTTCAGCATCATTTACACTGAACCACACAGGAAGACAGATATATAAATTGGTATTCAATGATGACCTTTATTGGAAGCTGTGACAGCTATAAACCAGAATGGAGGCGCCGCAGCTCAGCGGACAGAATTCATTACAAGCCGAGGATTTCTGTTTTTCTTATGTATTAAATTTAGGTGAATGTTATTTGCATCACTTGAGTTTCTCTGACAGAAAGAATGCATTTCAAACTAGGCTGAAAAATAGCGTTTTTCTTTTCTTTTTTTTTTGCATTGCAAAGCACAAAGTTTTCAAGATCTAAGCCAACGGGAAGTATTTTTCCCAGTGTGATCTCACTTGAGAATGTCAAAAGCACTAACAACCCCTGGCTTAGAAGTACAGGAGCTACATTCCCACTGATAATAATTCAGATTACAACCGTGGATTCAAATCAGTGCTAGTTTTCTTCACTCTCCGTCTTAAAGGACCACTGGACAATTCAAAAATATATGTTGTAAAACAGGCTGGGAAAACGTCCTAAGCTATTATTTAACCAGAAAAAGAAGATATTTGTGTTGGTCCCGGGATGTATCCATACATTGGGGCCATTTATTTTTCTGGAGAGCAGGGCTTGCAGTTATTGATGTATGCTTGCCTGCTGCAAAGCATATTCAGGAATTGGGGATCAATTTACATAACAAATACCTCTGCCCAATCCCTTCTCACCCGCTCTTCCCTTTACTAGCAAATTAGATAAACAGACATCAAGCTGTCCGGAAATGTACAATCCAGACAATATGGAAGATTCTGTTCATAAACTGAGTTTTTCAAATTATGATTTTCTCCAAAATTCGGAATTATGTTCACGGTTTACACAGCTAATAATCTTTTTAATCACAAACATGTGCAGTTTTTCTTGAACTACAGTAAGTAGAGCTGGAGACAACAACTCATAGCTGTAGAGACATATGGCTATTTATAGGAGCATTTTTGCTGGCCTGGTGCATCCGAAGCACTAACAACCTATGGCTTAGAGGCAAACAAATCACTTAGTACAGGAGTTGCATTGCCATTAACCAGACAATAACTGTCTAGGTTTCAACTGTAGATCCAAATCAGTGCCAGTTTTCTTCACTCTCCTCGGTAAAGGACCACTGTACAACGAAAAGAAACGTCATAAAAATTGTTTTTAATCAGAAAAAAATTAGTTTCTGTTGGCTCCTGGACGTATCCATGATACTTTGTGGAGATTTCTGTTTCTGGAGAGCAGGGCTTGCATTTATTGATGTATGCTTGCCTGCTGCGAAGCATGGGAATGGGGTGTCTGTGTCAAAGTTTACATAACAGATACCTCTCCCCAATTCCTCCTCACCCACTCTTCTCCTTATTTACAAATTAGATAAGCATACCCCTCAGACGTCAAGATGTTAGGAAGTGTACCATCCAGCTTCTACTCATAAAAAGAGGTTTTAAAAACGATGGTTATCTTTAAATGTGGCTTTATGTTTATGGTTTACACAGCTACTAATGTTTTTATGTTGTTACATACTTAAAAACATGTGCAGTTTTTCTTGAACTACAGTAATATTTTTTTAACAAAGATATAGAGCAGGGGCAACAACCCATAGCTGTAGAGGTATATGGCGAAGAAGAGGAAAACACAAAGATCATTGCAAATGGCAATCTCAGTTGCTGGCAAATAGACAGGGAAGAAGTGGAGGCAGTGACAGATTTTATTTTCCTGCAATTCAAGATCACTTAAAATGGTGACTGCAGCCATGAAAATAAAAGACGTTTGCTTCTGGGGAGGAAAGCTATGGCAAGCTTGGACAAGCTTTTAAAAAGTAAAGATATTATACTATCGACAAAGGTCCCCATAGTGAGAACTATGGTATACCCAGTAGTAACATATGGATGTGAGAGTGGACCATAAAGAAGTCTGAGTGCCGTAGGATTGACACTTTTGAATTGTGGTGTTGGCAAAAACTGCTTAGAGTCCCTTGGACTGCAAGAAGATCCAATAAATCAGTATTTCAGGGAATAAAGAAAAACTGTTCACTGGAAGGTTAGATCATGAGGCTGAAACTCAAATATTTGGCCATATCATGAGATGGCAGGATTCCTTAGAGAAAACTCTGATGCTGGGAAAGATTAAAGTCAGAAGAAGAAGGGGGCGACCGAGGCAGAGATGAATAGATGAGGTCATTGAAGCAATGAACATGAACTTGATGCAGCTCAGAGGGGCAGTGCATGATGTACCAGGCGTGATGCGGTCCATGGGGTCACGTAGAGTCGGACACAACTGAACAACTAAACAACAACAAAGAGAAGCATTTCTGCTAGCCTGTAAAATAACAGCTATTCAGATTGCAACTGTAGATTCAAATCAGTGGTAGTTTAACTCAGGGCCTCATGCAAATGCGATTTAGCCAATTCAATAGGGCTCTATATGAGCACAGAGCATATTTTTTTTACAGGAGTTTTTAGTTAGTGAAGACCTTGTTTTTGGATAGAAGTTCACTGACTAAAAACTTCAGCAAAAACTATATGCTCTGTGCTTATAGAGAGCCCTATTCAATTCGCCAAATCGCATTTGAATGAGGCCCTCGGTCTCCTTGTTAACCCGTATCACCCTGTCTCTTCTAAAAGAGGAGATTTACTAAGATTGCAGTAGTGATTGTTACTGCACATGTGCTACAGATGGCTTGAATAGACATTTGGTAATGCATAGTCCATTACATTTTAGTTATTTCTCACACGATATGCAAAAAAGTAATCAATATGTTTATTATTGAATTATATTTGTTATACGGTGTGTGATTTCTAGTTTAATAGAAACCGCTGAGATATAAATAATTCAGCTTACAGCTTCAAATAAAGTAGGAAGCACATAGCGTATAACCAATATAATTCAATAATAAACATATTCATAACCTTTTTTGCTTATCTTGGGCGAATGAAAGTTATAGTTGTGGCAATAGGAACTTTATGCTGCATCAAAGTGGGTGGGAAGCAGAGAAACACTAATACTGAGGTGGTGATCACATACGGCACACCCTTAACAGGCCCATAAAATGTACATCTTGATCTTCATGGATGGTGACAGCTCAATATGGGTTACATGGGGCCTCATTCAAATGCTATTTGACCAATTGATTAGGGCTCTCTATAAGCACATAGCATATATATTTTACAGAAGTTTTTAGTTAGTGAAGATGTTGCTTTTGGATAGAAGATCACTAACTACACACATCTGTAAAAAAAATATGCTCTGTGCTTATATAGAGCCCTATTCAATTGGCCAAATCACATTTGAATGAGGCCCATGGTTACTAGGAAATGCTGTGAATGGCTGAGGTGCTTGTTTGAGATGCATCCCGTCCCATTGTGACTAATAATAAAGACTGTAAATCTCTCCATAGAGTTTTTTTGTAATAATTGGGGTTTGGGTTAGGCTTGGTTTGGGGTTAGGGTTTGGGTTAGGGTTGGGTTTGGGGTTAGGGTTTGGGTTAGGTTTGGTTTGGGGTCAGGGTTAGAGTTGGGTTTGGCTTAGAGTTGGGTTTGGGTTAGAGTTGGGTTTGGGGTTAGGGGTTAGGGTTGGGTTAGTGTTGGGTTTGGGGTTAGGGTTTGGGTTAGGGGTTGGGGTTGGGGTTGGGTATAGGGTTGGGTTTGGGGTTAGGGTTTAGGTTAGGGGTAAGGGTTTGGGTTAGGGGTTAGGGTTGGGTTTGGGGTTAGGTTTGGGTTAGGGTTTGGTTTTGGGTTAGGGCTTGGGTTTGGGGTTAAGGCTTGGGTTAGGGGGTTAGGGTTTGGGTTTGGGGTTAGGGTTTGGTTTTGGGTTAGAGCTTGGGTTTGGGGTTAAGGCTTGGGTTAGGGGGTTAGGGTTTGGGTTTTCGGGTTAGAGTTAGGGTTTGGGTTAGGGGTTGGGGTTGGGTTTGGGTATAGGGTTGGGTTTGGGGTTAGGGTTTAGGTTAGGGGTAAGGGTTGGGGTTAGGGTTGGGTTTGGGGTTAGGTTTGGGTTTGGGGTTAGGGTTTGGTTTTGGGTTAGGGCTTGGGTTTGGGGTTAAGGCTTGGGTTAGGGGGTTAGGGTTTGGGTTTGTTGTTTGGGTTTTCGGGTTAGAGTTAGGGTTTGGGTTAGTGTTTAGGGTTTGGGTTAGGGTTTAGGGTTTTAGGGCTGGGTTTGGGGTTGGGTTTGCGGTTTGGGTTAGGGTTGGGTTTGGGGTTAGGATTTGGGGTTAGGGGTTAGGGCTTGGATTGGAATTAGAGTTTGGGTTTGTGCTTAGGATTTGGGGTAAGAGTTAGGGTTAGGGGTTGGGGTTTGGGTTAGGGTTTAGGGCATATAATAAGCTTTACAATAACAAGTAATTCACTAAAATCTCGGCTGCACAACCTAGCAGTTTATCCGGCACTGGAAAGAATAAAAGCAAAATATTTTATAAGGCATCAAAAAAAAAAAGCTTCACATTGGGCTTCAGATATCTGTTTTTTGTTAATATGTTATAAAGATAATATATTAGTTATTTATTTTTTTGCTTTAGCAGATACTGATGCAGGACACTGTGCAAGATTGAAAATCTGAAATCAAACACAGAAATACCAAGCAAGTTCTTAAGACATAAACAAGGCTTCTTCTAAAGTTCTCAGTCAGACCTTCCGGTTACTAATCAGACAGTAACCTTTCTGCTGCTTTGCAGCACATCGCTCTATTTTACACTGCATTGCAGATTATTCTTGCAGACGTCTTATTCAAACCATTTTAAAGAGAATCTGACAGCTAAAAGCTTCTATGTGAACCAAAGTGTTAACAAATGCTCAAGACAATCCATTTAACAGTGTATATATTAACCCTCGCAAATCACTTAAGGAGTGCTATTAAGCATTAGTACTGGGCAAGATGCAAGACATGGTAAAAGTACATATATTAAGATCTTTTTTTAACATGGAAACAGAGATGTATTTAACTTCCACATTTCCTTTAAATGTTCTATTGCACCCACTGTTGTTCAGTTGTGTTCGACTCTCCGTGACCCTATGTACCGCAGCATGCCATGCAGATCTTATGTCTGTTTGTGCCTATCCATGAGGTTATCTAGCCAAAGATACTGGAGTGGACCGCAATTTGTCTGAGCTCTCTGCTATCACCTGCTTATCTGGGGTGTCCATACATGGTATAGCTCACAGCTTCATTGAGGTACACAACGCCCTTCACCACAACAAGTTAGAGATCCAGAAGGGGACTGCATCCACTAGCCCACTATAAAAATAAATATAGCGTTTAAATATTTATTTTCCTTTACTGAGCTATTTCCAGGATGGCATAATGAGCTTTCTATTAGAGCTAATGAATGTGCTGGCAGTTTTAGTTGACACACTTTCTCTGCATTACAAAGGTTCCTCAGATCTGTAGAAGGATAGGATCAAAAACCAAAATGATCAGTGGTGGAGAAAGTGAATGGAGAACTCGATAATTTGGGACCAAGCTAGACAATTTTGTATGCAGGATTGTTGTTGTTTAGTTGTTCAGTTGGGTCTGACTCTACATGACCCTATGGACCAGAGCACACCAGGAACATATTGTGTCTGGTTGTGCTTATCCATAATCTTTTCTTGGCAAAGTTCCTGGAGTGGGTTACCCGTTCCAGTGGGCTATGATTTGTCTGACCTCACTGCTATGACCTGCCCATCTTGAGTGACCTTACATGGTATAGCACACAGCTTCATTGAAATACACAAGCCCCTTCACCATGTCATGGTAGTGATCCAGAAGGGCATGCAGAATAGGAGTCAATAAAAAGACCTAAATATATGTAGGGGATCAGATCACCATTATATAAAAACTAGCGACTTGCCCGTCAAAAATGACAGCAATAAAATTTGAAGCCTGGCAATGCTGTTTGCCATCGAATGCGAGGCTCTCCCCCCTCTGCTTTACAGGCCTCGCGATGAGCGCCTTCAGCGCTCATTGCAAGACTTTCCCCTCTCTACTTTTTTACCCCTGTGCCTCCTTTCCCCCTCTCCCTCTCCTTTTCCCCACTCTGTCTCTTTATCCCCTCCCTCCCCTGAGTCTCTTTCCCTCCTCTACCTCCCTTGTGTCTCTTTCCCTCCCCTGTGTCTCGTTCCCCCCGATACCTCCCGTGTGTCTCTTCCCCCCTCTCCCTCTCCTTTGTCCCTTTCTCCCTCCCCTGTGTCTCTTCCATCTTGTCCCTTCACCTCTGTCTCTCCTACCCCTCTCCCCCCTGTGTCTCTTCTCCCCCTATCCCTCCCCTGTGTCTCTTCCCCCCTCTCCCTCTCCTTTGTCTCTTTCCCCCTCCCCCTGTGTCTCTTCCCCCTTGTCCCTTCACCTCTGTCTCTCCTACACCTCAGTCTCTCCTGTGTCTCTTCTCACTCCCCTGTGTCTTTCCCCCTCCCTCCTCTGTGTCTCTTCCCTCCCTTCCCCGTGTCTCTTCTCCCCCTATCCCTCCCCTGTGTCTCTTCCCCCCTCTCCCTCTCCTTTGTCTCTTTCCCCCTCCCCTGTGTCTCTTCCCCCTTGTCCCTTCACCTCTGTCTCTCCTACCCCTCTCCCTCTCCTGTGTCTCTTCTCCCTCCCCTGTGTCTTTCCCCCCCTCCCTCCTCTGTGTCTCTTCCCCCCCTGTGTCTCTTCCCCTGTTCTCTCTTCTGTGTCTCTTCCCCCACTTTCCCTCCCTTGTGTGTCCCCCCCAAACTGCACAATGCGCATGTGCTACCCACCGCGCAATGCGCAACCGCGGTAAGTTACAGGCCTCGCAATGAATGTCTTCGTCGCTCATCGTGGGCCATGCAATGAGCGCCTCTCTTCCCCTCTAAGTCCACCACTGAAAATGATAGATTTCAGTGCAGTGTACCTGTATGTAAATGTTAATAATAATAATAATAATAATAATAAAGA
Source organism: Discoglossus pictus (assembly GCA_027410445.1). Lineage (NCBI taxonomy): Eukaryota > Metazoa > Chordata > Amphibia > Anura > Alytidae > Discoglossus > Discoglossus pictus. Next base: position 413,185,461 of record CM050166.1, on the reverse strand, counting down.
CTGTATTTTAACCCTATTTTTCTAGTAATAGTTTGTCTATTATCTTGTGTTTTTAATATTAAAATAAACTGCCGAAGTGTTTGCATGCTCTGTTTTCACTCACTGAAACCTTCCAAACAGTCCCTGCAAGGGTCTGCCCCATGTAGCTCATCTATACACTATTTCTATTGATACTAGATGTACTAGCCATTTACAGATTGTCTCTCAGCAATGTTTAAAAAAAAAAATGCTGTTGGGAAACAGTCTGTGATTGGTTAGTACATCTAGTATCAATATAAACACTGTGTGCATGAGCTGTGGGGAGCAGACCCTTGCAGGGACTGTTTGGAAGGATTCCGAAGATGAAAACAGAGCCTTAAGCAGTTGTTAATAAAACAATGTTTAAATATGAAAACAAACTCTTAGGTACAGCAGCTTATTTTAATACTAAAACAGGGAACTTCCATATACCTATAATAATAATAATAATAATAATAATAATAATAATAATAATAATAATAATAATTAATTAATTAATAAAAAGGCATTTTCTGCAACTGCATGATTTTCCAAACAAATCCACTTGTGGCCAAAAAAAAATCATAAATATTGTAGGATATTATGGGCTATGAATATTTTCATGTCTGCTCCCACTGCCTCTGTGTGTTATCTCTCTAGCTGCATATCAGCTTTCTATAAAACTATAAGCTGATCTGTATAAACAGGAAGACAGCTGCTATGTACAGATTCAGAGTCGTTAAGGGACACTATCACCCAACAGTACGATTCATTTCAAAGAGCATGAAAAAATATCTTTACATTGTACTAGGTTTTATTTCTTTAGAGTGAATCATTCCTGAGAAATACAGCACTGTTTTTGCAGATAATGTACGTCTCATATGTAGGTTAGGCAAGGGATGGCATTCTTACTGGGTCATTGTTTTGGCCAATATGTAGGCTGTAATTTTAATTAGCACACCAAAGCAGCTAATTGATCTTCAGGAGCTGCTCATTTGCATAAAAATGCTGCACAAAGAACAGTGAATTTCTTAGGAATTGTCCACTTTAGAAAAAAAAAGACCAGTACCATACATAATCAGGTTTCATGAAATGTATTGTTGATATGTATGGCTGTTAGGAACAAGCCCCCAAAGACAGTTATACATTTAAATCAGTTTATTCTGCTCAAGGAGCTCCATTTAAAAAAAAAAAAAAAAGAAATCCTCCAATGCCCTATTTCACATGCCTTCAATGGTCCTTTAAATGTCATGAAAGCTAGATCATTACAATTCAAATGTATATATTATTTTATGCAGCCTATTTACAGTGGTTCCTCTGCACTTGTCTACCTCGAGATTCATTGAATTTGGAATTTGACGCATTTTGTCAAGGAAAAATGCCTCGGGACTTACCATTTACCTTGGTACTCATCGTGCTTGTATGAGTCAATTTATATTATACCTTATGGGAATTCTCCCTTTTTGCCACGTGTTCTGCCTTCTGGAACCAATTAACGACGAGTAATACAGATCCACTGTATTATATTATTTCACATTTAATAAACAGGTTTCATAGAACAACCGAACTAATGCCAATTGCCACCCCTTTGGTAATTACACCACAATGTGCCATGGCCCTAATTGCCCGGGCAATGTATCAGGTTATTTATTGTTACATTGTATCATCAAGAGCCGTTAAAATAATGACATTAAATAGAATCATCCCCATCTGTAACACGCGTTTCGCTGATAAACTTCCCAATTAGTTTAGAGAAGGGCGAGCAATAAATTGATTTATTCTGCACAGACACGCTTATTTGCTGAGAGTGACAGCAGAGACCCAAACTATTAGAAATAGGTCCAGTAGCCCTCACTTTTTCTTGGAGCAAGCCATATATATTATTTTTTATCAAGAATGATTTTTCAACCTTTTTTAAGCTGATGCTTCATTCAAGAGATAGGATCATATGAAATACTTACAGCCTGGGGTGAAGATTATAGAAGATAAAGACTTTCACCTCAGCCTGTTATTGCGGCTCTCACATTCTACAGGATATCCATCAAAAAGCACAATGTTATCTAGATAATAATGCGGCATTAAAGATTTCCAATGCTATTGCGTAATAACCAAATGTTTTCATTTGGGTTCACCAATTCTCCCAAATGCGAGGCTTTTACTCTAAGGAATTAACCCTTGTTTAAAGGGTATTTGATAATGTATCAAAGTGTGTTTTCATTTTTCTAATTCCCCATCATAAGTATGGTTCCTAAATTCCTGATGCCCTGTTAATTAACCTCACAAACTGGATATAGTCCAACAGACTAAACAAGTACACTCCCTTATCAAAATAAAGCCAAACGATTGTTTCGCCACTCAAAACAGGTCACATATCCAATTGGAACACATATCCAATCGGAACACATCCCCAAACAGGTCACATATCCAATCGGAGCACATACCCAAACGGAACACATCCCCAAACAGGTCACATATCCAATTGGAACACATATCCAATCGGAACACATCCCCAAACAGGTCACATATCCAATCGGAACACATCCCCAAACAGGTCACATATCCAATCGGAGCACATACCCAAACGGAACACATCCCCAAACAGGTCACATATGCAATTGGAGCACATACCCGATTGGAGCACATACCCAAACGGAACACATCCCCAACCAGAGCACACCCCAACCGGAGCACATCCCCAAACAGGTCACAAACCCAAACAGGTCACATACCCAATTGGACACATACCCAATCAGAGCACATCCCCAAATGGAACACATCCCCAAATGGAACACATCCCCAAACGGAGCACATCCCCAAACGGAGCACATCCCCAAACGGAGCACATCCCCAAACGGAGCACATCCCCAAACAGAGCACATCCCCAATTGCAGCACATACACAAACGTATCACATACCCAAATGGAGCACATACTTAATCGGAACACATCCCCAAGCGGAACACATCCCCAAATGGATCACATCCCCAAATGGATCACATCCCCAAATGGATCACATACCCAAATGTCAAATGGATCACATACCCAAATGGTGCACATACCAAAACAGAGCACATATCCAAAAGGTGCACATACAAAAATGGAGCACATACCCAAACGGATCACATACCCAAACGGTGCACATACCCAAACGGTGCACATACCTAATCGGAGCACTGAAATGGTATGAAATGTAATGTTTTACACAAGGTTTATATAACGCAGTTATCTCTCAGCAACACATAGAGTGTTTGTGTCTACAGTTTATGAAAGGACCAAAAATCATAAGCTCTGTGCAAATGATCACGCTCTGCTTAAGCAATAACAAATAAAATATTTTCCTTTGGCTACTCCATACATACTAACACCAAAGGACAAAAAAATGACATTTTTTCAGTGAACAGACTCAACATTTTTTTTTACATGGAGTTTAATATTTATGGTTTCTTCAAGTTCTTAGACCTGTCCAGCTATTTTTTCCATAAACTTAAACGATCATCCAGTGGTGCTGAACTACAGATAACACTCTGTGGGTTTTAAAAGCTGACACTGCATCATTAAAAAACAATTATAAACAATGATATAGTATAAAAATATGAAGTTTAACTCCAAAGCAACACAGGCATACATAAAGAGGCAACACCTCAACTTAACTAGTGAATAAAAACATACTTGGTTGAATGTGGTCTAGGCTCCTTATGAGTCCATTATCTGTGCTTGCTTAGCTATTTTTACATTAAAAAGGTTTGTAGCAAAACACAAATTTGTGAATGTCTACTAGATTCCCAAGTGTCAACATCCCTCTGAATCATGTAACACTTCAGTACTAAGGACAAAAAAAACAATCACACCTCTGTCCCTTTTTCATGTAAAAAACACTATTTTTCACAAACAAAAAAATGTTGTATCTAAAGGGTCCTTTAAAGCATTTTAAAATTTTAATTAATTGTTTGAAATTGAAGCTTAAATTACATTTTTCTCCAATAGCCAAAATCCAACTGTTCAATGAATACTGAAAAAAATTAAAAATTCATCTGTAACTATAAAAAAATAAATGTAAATGACAAGCTGTCAGTCATATGAATATTTCTATTCTTAGCAGCTAAATATGTTACACGTGCCATTTCACTAAGGCAACTATGTCGTAGAGTGTTATTAAAGGCATATTCAAGTGACATAGGTTATGAATGCATCGTGTAGAGGAGCAAAAATTTTTGCATTCCAAAAAAAATGTGTGTGGGGGGTGATTTAGAAACTCTCAGAAACGGCCACTGCGCTATAGGATATGGTTGTGTAAAATCGTACCCTCGCATACTGCGCATGCGCAAGCTGATTAGCTTTTCAGTCAATCAGCAAAGAGTGGTGACATCAGCTGTCATGTCACTGCTGCTTCCGATTATCTCAGAGCACAGCTCAGGGTTTCGGAAGCCATCAGAGCAGGAGGAGGGAGAAGGGGAGACAGCGGCTGACCGCTCGTGCGAGTGTGTTTGTGTGTCTGTGTGAGTGCATGTGTGTCTGTGTGAGTGCATGCGTGTGTCTGTGTGCATGCATGTGTGTCTGTGTGAGTGAGTGTGTGTGTCTGTGTGAGTGAAAGTTTGTCTGTGAGTGAGAGAGTATCTGTGTGAGTGTCTGAGTGTGAGTTTCTGTGTGAGTTTCTGTGTTAGTGTGTGAAACTTTGCCAATTGTCTCAACAGGGAAAAAATATATAAAAATTGATCCTCCTCAATTGATACTGGTGATCAGATTCATCCCTGGATCAATACTCCCTCTCTATTTATCCAGGATAGCCGTTAATACACTTTTTATTTGAAAATATATCCAATCCCTTTTTAAAGTTATCTATCGAATCCGCTGTCACCACCTCCTTTGGTAGAGAATTCCACAGATTAACCACCCTTACTGTGAAGAACCCTTTTCTTTCTTTAAGGTGAAATCTTTTTACTTCTAATCTCAAAGGATGTCCCCTTGTCATTTGAAAACCTGTTGGCACAAAAAGCTCCCCTGACAAATCTTTATACTGACCCTGGATGTATTTATATAAGGTAATCATATCTCCTCTTAGACACCTTTTTTCTTGAGTAAATAAGTTTAATTTCGTTAGTATTTCTTCATAACTTGGCCCCTCCATTCCCTTTATTAGCTTTGTTTCCCTTCTCTGTACTTTTTCCAGCTCTAAAATGTCATGTTTTATGAAGTGGTGCCCAAAATTGTACTCCATATTCCAAATGAGGGCGTACTAGAGATTTGTATAGTGGCAGAATTATATTTGCTTCCCTTGCTTCTATACCCTTCTTAATACATGCTAATATTTTACTTGTCTTTGCAGCTGCTGCTTGGCTTTGAGCACTGTTACCTAGGTGGTTGTCCACATGCACTCCCAAATGCCTTTCAATATCTGATACACCTAGATTTGCTCCATTAAGATTATAAATTGCATGGCTATTTTTCCTTCCCAGATGCATAACTTTACATTTATTCATATTAAATCTCATCTGCCACTTAAATGACCATTCCTCTAATTTTTGTAAATCCCTTTGGAGGGAAAGTACATCATTTTCTGATTGAATTACCTTGCACAACTTTGTGTCATCAGCAAAAGTGTGAGTGTCTGAGTGTGTGAGTGTGTGAGTGTGAGTGTCTGCGTGAGTAAGTGTGTATGTCTGTGTAAGTGTCTGAGTGTGGGTGTCTGAGTGTTAGTGTGTGTCTGTATGAGTGTCTGAGTGTACATGTGTGTGAGTGTGTATGTGTGAGTTAGTGTGTGTGTCTGTGTAAGTGTCTGAGTGTGAGTGTCTGTGTTAGTGAGTCTGTGTGAATGAATGTATATGTCTGTGTGAGTGAGTGTGTTTGTGAGTGAGAGTGTGTCTGTGTGAGTGTCTGTGTGTGAGTGTGGGTGTCTGACTGTGAGTGCCTGTGTGAGTGTGTGTCAGAGTGAGTGTGTATGTCTGTGTGAGTGAGTCTCTGTCTGTGTGAATGTGTTTGTCTGTGTGAGTGAGTTAGTGTGTGTGAGTGTCTCTGTGAGTGTGTGTGTCTGTTTGTGTGTCTGAGTGTGTGTGTTAGTGTTTGTGTGAGTGTCTGTGTGAGTGAGTTTGAGTGAGTGTGTATGTCTGTGAGTGAGAGTGCATCTGTGAGTGAGAGTGTGTCCTTGTGTATGTGTCTGAGTGTGGGTGTCTGTGTGAGTGTGTCTGTGTGAGTCTGTGAGTAAGAGAGTGTCTGTGTGAGTGTGTGAGTGTCTGTGAGTGTCTGAGGGTGAGTGTCTGAGTGTGGGTGTCTGAGTGTGAGTGTCTGTGTGTGTGAGTGTGTATGTGTGAGTGAGTCTGTGAGTGAGAGAGTGTTTGTGGGAGTGTGGGTGAGTGTCTGAGGGTGAGTGTCTGAGTGTAAGTGTCTGAGTAAATGCCTTTGTGAGACTGTGTCACTAGGCAATTCACTGGGGCTGGGGCAGGTTATGGGGCAATTCTCTGGGGCTGGGTGTGGTCACTGGGCAATTCACTGGGGCTGGAGGGCAATTCACTGGGACTGGGGGGTTACAGGGGCAATTTACTGGAGATGGGGGAGGTCATGGGGCAATTCACTGGGGCTGGAGGGCAATTCACTGGGGCTGGAGGGCAATTCACTCTGGTTGGGGCAGGTGATGAGGCAATTCACTGGGGCTGGGGGAGGCCATGGGGCAATTCACTGGGACTCAAGTGCAATTCACTGGGGCTGGAGGGCAATTCACTGGGACTGGGGGGTTACAGTGGCAATTTACTGGGGCTGGGGGAGGTCACTGGGCAATTCACTGGGACTGGAGGGCAATTCACTGGGGCTGGGGGGTTACAGGGGCAAATCACTGGGTCTGGGAGAAGTATACCTGATATGTAGATAATTCTCCTCTATCAGATGCATTAATAACCCAGCTCACTTGCATATACCATTAAATGTGCCAAAAGGACACAGGCGTCACATATCATCTACCACACATTTGGAAGTTTTTATTTATACACTAAAGTTTTTCAGCATGAACAATTATTGGACTTTTATTTAGCTACTTCTGAAAGAATTGCTTGGTCTTCCCATTGTAGAGGGAGTACGTCCTGGGAAATTCAGCTGCTGCTGAATTATTACCATCAATGTGAGTGATTAGATGAATAAGCAAACTCTCTAAAAGTGGCTTAAGAACCATTTGAACTTTAGAAAGTGGTGAAGAGAGAAGACATGGGGTGAGAGTAGAAGGAGGCAATGGAGTGAGAAAGTAGGATAAAGACAATCAGTGTAGTAAATATACTTATCCTATCATACATACCTTGGGGAGATACTTTCGGGTCAGTAGATTATTTTATCTCCCAACCACTTGCTTTCAATTAACACATTAACGTGATTGCTCTATCATAGCAAGGTATGATAGAATAAGCCAGATGAAGCTCTTGATAACCTTATTCTCTCTTACAAACTCCATTGCCCCCATTCCAGTCTCACTTACCCCTATTTATTCTGTCTTCACCACTTTAGACGTATACAAGTGGTCATTAGCCAATTTTGAGCTAATCCAGCTAAAAAGGATAGTAATAATCAACTGAACTGTGTACGTTTGATTTTAAGCTCAACAACAAGACCCGCCATTCTTTTGCAATGCGGAATATGTTGGTGCATTACAAATAAAGGATAATAATAATAATAATTCAGCAGCAGTTGCATTTCCCAGGACTTCCTGCCATTATGTTGGATAACAAGTCAGGGCTTTTCTCTACATCACTTTTCAAACGGCAAGTGGTTGTTAAGCCATTTTAGAGTTTGCTTAGCCAGTTGACCATTCAAATGGATGGTAATAATTCAGCAACTGAGTTTCCAATGACATCCTGCTATCATAGAAATCAAGACAAGAGGAAAACCACAGTGCGCTGGCAGTATTCGGAAATAACAGTTGTTCTTACTGTGTGTAAGGGCAAGGATTTGAGGTTTAATTCAGACGGATATATGGAACAGTAAAGGAGCACTGAAGTATAGAAAAAAGGTTTTACATTGAATCAACGTTAATCTTTTCTATACTTTTGATCAACATTTAGTGCAATCTATGAGACATATTCATACTTGCTTTTTTTTGCCACACATATTGCTCCTCCTGCCATTCTCTCTCAATGAGATCCTCCTCAATCTTTTTTAGCTACAATTTGCAACAGAATATGCAGATATAATGCCACTGGGAGTAGAGCCATCCACTTACAATATGGGCAGGGTCCACTTACAATATGACAGGGGGTGCCTTCAGTTAGCTGTTAGTGTGATTCATCCCCCTAGCAGGAAATGAACACTTTATTAAACAAATAAAGTGTAATATATATTATTGTACAGCACACAAAACCCTTCTGTTAATAAAAAATAATTATACGTACATAATGCAAATAGCCATTGATGCCTGTGTTCAAACTTAATATAATATATATATATACCATACATTATATGTACTTGTTATTTTTATGTATACATATACATTATGCAGTGTTCCCCCCAGAAATGGTTACCAGACAGTTGGCATGAACATGGCCGGATTATCCATTAGGCCAACTAGGCAGCCGCCCAGAAGCGCTTCCCTGTGAGGGGCGCCACTTCTTAAAAAAAATGGTTCTTGGCTTAAAAAAAATGAAATGTTGCAGGTCATAGACTGGCTACTAGGGGGTAACCACCTAGAACATGACAGTTACAACAGGAAAGGGAACTTCGACGTACAGAAATGGCAAAAATGGGTCCGTGCATACCTTGCGTACTCACTCGCATTGGCTCCTCCACTTCACTGCCTAGGAACTCAGAAAGGTAGAAACTGCTCTGAGCATGAAGGAGTTTCCGGGTGGGTATATAGTTCTACAATGTGCGCATGTATGTTATTAGCTTCCCAATTTGGGTAGCCGTCTAATTAGGTGGGTGGAGCTCCTGCCTAAATCGGACTGGGCAAAACACAATAATGTATAATTTGTTTTTATTCATGGAAGAGTTACATACTGTACAATAATATGTATTTTTTTTTTTTTAATATACAGCTGCTTTCCTACTAGGGGATAAATCTCACTAACAGCTGTCTGAGAATCATTATGTTATGTTGTAAGTGGACACTGCCCAGCTGTGTAGATGGCTCCACCTCAATAGCCACATCATCTTTTGCAGCTAAAAAAGATGGAGGAGGATCTCAGTGAAGGTGAATATTAGGGAGAAAAATACAATGTCTATACTGAGTAATATGAGTGGCAAAATAAAACAAGTAAGCCCTTTAGATTGTAAATTTGTGCGTTTTCAATCTTGCAAGGTGCTTTGGGGAAAGTCCTATGGACACTGGATTCTAAGCTCAAAGACAGGGCCCTCCATCTTTTGCAATGTCTTAATATTGCTATTGTTTTTGCCTTGATCATAACCAGTGTATAGTGCTACGGAATATGTTGGTATATTACGAATAAACAATAATAATAACAATAATAATATTAAAATATTGCATATATTTTGGGTAAAATGTTAATAAAAAGTATAGAAGAGAATATTTTGATTTCGTTGGTCCTTTAAAGTGCTGCTGGACGTACCCCCACCACGTCCCAAGAAAAATGAAATTCACAAAGCATAATGAGGTTGTAATATTCCACTGAACTAAATCTTACTTTTTGAGTGGGGTGCTCACCCACATGCTATTTAGATTATTTTTAACATTATTTTAATAAATATATATATATATTTTTTTTAATACTCCCCGTGGCCTTTAAGACTAACTTATTTGACAGTTGTATTTATTTAGAACTTTCCGATACTGAGCGTTTCTTGCAGATATTTGTTTTCTCACAAGGCACTGATATAAGATTTATTTGTTTTTTGCCCTAGAGAGGCTGTTGAGATTAAACATTATTTTGGAACATAGCTGTTTCGCCTCAGGAAAGACACCCTTATCTGCTATAATGCGTTTGAATGATAAGACAAAATCTGGAGGCAATGCCTTCTGTAATAATGTATGCTCCATGTCCCAGCTGAATTATTTCCATGGATTATATGCCTTTATATCAATTTAATAGAGGCTTTGCTATATGATTGTATTCCCCCCTCCCCTGCTAAAACCTTTTGGACCTGGGAGGTGTAACATAAACTCATTAGCCGTATTCATTCGTTACACCCTACAGGGTATTTATAGACACCCAATAATTTCACATATTGCGCCGTAAGTTTGTTCTGAGAAATAAATAAGAAGACAGTGTTAAATTGGCAGCATTTGTTTGACTAATGATTCGAAAATGTTTGGCAAATGTGTTGGATGAAAGCAATTATATTTTCAGTTTACTTGAGTTAAGCAGTCAGTAACGAGTTGACATACTGATGTTGAGCAATTATGCAAATCTATAGCGGCAGAAACAAAATAGTCTCTGCTTGTTCTTGTAACTCTGGTATAAAGTGTTATTTTCCATTTATAGTTTATTTTAATGTTGTCATTTAAGTTGTCTAATAATCTATTTATAGAAAGCAAATGCATTAATTGTGAGTTTATTGCAGGTTTAAAACTTAAAAAAGAAATGGAGAATAAAAAAAATGTTTTTTTAAAGCAGGTATCCAAAACTTCAAAGGGCCTGCAGCAAAATAGATTTAAAATGAGATTTACTAAAACATAGGACATACTGCAACGGGCTGCATTATATAATGATCCTCTATTGCAGGTTGTATTTGTATTGTTGTGTCCGACACTTGGTGACCCTATGGACCGAAGCCAGGCACATGTTGCTTCCGATTGTGCCAATCCATAAGTTTTTCATGGCAAAGATACTGGAGTGGGTTGCCAGTTTCTTCTCCAGTAGACCACAATTTGCCTGATTTCTCTGCTATGACCCGCCCATCTTAGATGACTCTATATGGTATAGCTCACAGCTTCAATGAATTACACAAGCCCCTTCACCACCACAAGGTAGTGATCCAGAAGGGGAGTAGTTGTATGTTGATATAAAATGTGTTTATGCCTAACCAATGGTAAAGGCATAAACTAGACAGAGGGTGTCATGATTACATTGTTTAGTGCCTAATATTACCAGTAATTATGGATATGGCCAAAGGAGCATGACATTGTTGCATTGTGATTATGTACTATTGTGTGTGGTTATATGTTGCCTGTACATGGTTATCATGTATGCTAGTTATTATATGTTATAGAGGGAAAATGTATATAGGACAGGAAAATACATGAGTATAAGGTAAAAATGCTTTGCACATAAGCTTAACTGCAGAACATTGCATCCTCACACATAAAGGCCTTGATAAACAGCAGCCAAGACAGATGCATGCATTCAAGTAGTCCTAAGCAAACACTTGAGATTAACACCAAGGTTTTCTGCCCTAGCTAGCTATAGACATCTGCCATCTGATGAGTTTTATCTCAAGTGCTCTATAGCACCGAAGGCTACAAGGCAGATGTGTTTCATCAAACACATACACACAGATAGACAAGGGTGTGGTATGGAAGATGTATAAATATGTTGCTTCTATGATTTAATAAAGGTTCAGTTCTAGCTTCACATATCCAAGGTGTGTAGCTTCACATATCCAAGGTGTGAGGCTGTTTTTTGTGTTTTTGCCCTGAATTGGGGAGTGGTCTTGCCAGAGGCCACTAGTAACCTGTATCCAGTATTTTCTGCCTGTACCTTTGGGCCTTGCCCTCTTCAGAAGCGATCTTTTGTGCCACAACAAGAACCATCATATCAAGCCCCCTGGAAGACGCAGATCGTGACAGAGTGATCTCTCTCTAGATATAGATATCAAGGCCTAATGCTTCTGTAAGACTATTTAAAGCATAAAAGAGCATGTGGATCTTTCCTGTTAGTGGACCGCCCGCAGTGGTGGCCAGCAGGGCATTTTTTAGTGAATTTCTTGTTAGCGTAAAGCTTATTATCTGCCAGTACCTTAACCCTAACCCTAAAACTTAACCAGAACCCTAACCACTACCCCTAACCCAAACCCTTAACTCTAACCCCTAACCCTAACTCTAACCCCTATCTCTAAAGCCTAACCACTAACCCTAACACAACCCTAACACCCAAACTCTAACCCTAAAGCTAGGCAATTGACTAAAATCCCTGCTGAAATTGACTCAAATGTTGGCCGCACCACCTACGGGCCAATTGCCACCACAGCTAACTGGAAAGGTCTGAGCATGTTTTAAATATTACAAAAGTTGGCTGGCAGAGGGTAAGCCCCCAAGAGCAGTTGGACTTCTGAATACGTTTTTGTGCTCTGAAACCTTTATTTAAAAAACGAAAACACAATGTGACACATTATTAAATACCCTCTTTCTGATGCAGCACAGAAAAAAAATATTTAATTCCCATTTCCAGTGTACCAAGTCGAGTGTAAAAGATCTATTTTCTACTGGGAACAAAAATGTTACACCTAAAATTTATCTTTTATTGGGTTGTTTATTAAAACAAACAATATTGTGTATTATTAAAACCTGTTGTAAAAAAAAAACTGATTTGATGCTGTTTATTATTACGTGATAGATTTATTAACGCTATTGAGCATATTTGTATACTTCTATAAGTATGTCACAAATGTATAATTTAATTGTATTTAAAGATAGGTATGTGTTTAATCCCCTTCTGGATCAGATCAGTACCTTGTTGTGGTGAAGGGGCTTGTGTACTTCAATAAAGCTGTAAGCTATACCATGTAGGGACACACAAGATGGGCAGGTCATAGCAGAGAAGTCAGACAAATCAAGGTCCACTGGAGAAGAAACTGGCAACCCACTCCAGTATATGTGCCAAGAAAACCATATGGATACGCACAACCACAAACACAGATAGATGTGACTGGCATGCTGCGTCGATATGGTCACAGATAGTCAGACACGACTGAAGTACTGAACAACAACATGCATATAATAAGGATAGAACCTACTTTCTAATCTATTGAAATGCAGCTTTGCAACAAAGTCAATACAGTCTACTAACTAATTAGATTGTATCAGATTACTCCATTGAAAGAGTTATGGAGCTCTATAGAGAAAATATTTTTTTAACCTTTGTAGCTAATTTTTCATGTAAACAAACACCTTTGTACTCTTAGCACTGTGTCCTTTTTATAGAACTGGTCCAATGACAACTAATATGATTAAGTCCAAGAAAACATCTCATTAACAAATGTCTCTCATGTGAAATTAAATCTGTGATTAACTCCACAAAACTGATTAAGTTTGTTAAGGGAAGGCTAATTAGGCTATTAGGTTATTTATACAAGGTTATTATGATACTGTCAGTCAATCAACAGATCGGATAGAAACAACAACTAACCCCTACAACTGGATTTATTTTCTTATTGTCAAAAATCTTTCAAGAACATAATTCAAGTTTTAGATTGCAAAACGTCACATTATCAATACTTTGAGCATATCCTATATCTTTAGTATTCAACTGATTGTATGATTCGCTTTTTATTAAAGAGAGACCACAACCTACAAACTATGAAACATCATTAGTAGGGTTGTTGACGCCATTGCTGTTAGTAGTCATTGAAAAATAGATTTTCCTACTAAAAAGTTTAGGCATTTGGTTAGTCAATCAATCCTTAAGGCTTTAGAGATATACTTAAAATAAAACCACAGGTTGTTTTGAACCTATGTATATAATTATGGAATTAGTGAAGTGGTTGTGTACCCTTTTATCTTGGTATAAGGAAATCATCCATCTATATACATTAATTACACTATCCCTTTACCTTTTTTAGCTGCATAAGTATATGGAACTATATGGAATTATGTGGCGTTATATGGTATCATATAGTGTGTAGACTTTTTATATCCACTGTAAATATAGGGTTTTAGTAGAATTGGGTGTTGGAGTTGGGTTCTGCTATGGTTAGTATAATGGCCACGATTAAACTAATGTATTGCTATGGGAGTGATAGGATAAAATTAGACAATAATTGGTTAATTTGTACTAAATATAACACAGTTCAAATGTATCAATCCAATTGATGTCTATGGCTACAGTTTCTTTAGTCAAAATACACACAAATCTATTTAAATAATAAAAAATAAAATGGGCCATGAAAAAAGATTACATAACAAGGGAGACCCACTAGAAGGACGTTATTTAAATAATAGCTTATTGGGTTATTTGGAATCTTTCGGAGATATAAATAGCAAAAATAATCAGTTCTAAAACAAATCAGTTCCTCTTATTGACTATCCGTGACTTAAGAAAACATCTAGTGGTGTTTTCCGTATCTATTCTCAGGAACCCCCAGACAGGGAGGATTTAGGTTTAACACTCTCTGATTACAGGTGAGACAATTAATATTCAACATGCAGTGGGGCCACTAATCTCGTCACATGTATGAACACAGTGTTAAACCTAAATCTTGATCTATCGGATGGTCCCCAAGTAGAGGTTTGGAATCAATGTTTTATACTTATTGTTATGGCAGGGATTATCAATGGGCTGTGTAAGGTTAGCAGTAATGTAAAGGAAGATGTATTTTTCTAGATTAGTGAATAACCTAAAAATCCATAAAATCTTTGCAATTAGATACTTTGTGTGACTCATTGAAAATATTTCCCACTTATACAACTCAATCTGAACCAAAAGTGGGACTATAGATTCTAGAAGTAGATAATCACAACAAAGGCTTTCTCTAATTAATTCAAAACATGTCTTTCAGTGATAAATTCTCTTTTAATGTGGTGCAGCATGATGGATGTTCTCATGAATATATTTTATTTTTTACAGATAAAGAAATATTATTTAGAACCCAACAAGGAACTGTGGTGAGGCTGAACGTGGAACGTAATGAGTCAACCTTCCTAATAGAAAATAGAAGATTTGTAAGTATATCTCAAAGAAACATAACATTATTATTTTTACTATAAAAAAACAAATTATGAAAGAGGATTTGAGGATTTTGAGAAAATTAATAAAATGTATATTATTCTTTCTATGCATATTTACTATCTACTTATATTCTATATCATGGGCATAGGAGCCCCCAAAAATCTGGGGACGATAAGTCTAAATAGACAAAAAAGAACTGTGGCCATGAATGGTGCACTTCAACTCTCTTTGTTTACATTTTCAATGCCCCGTGGGACCACCTCTCAATATAATTAAAATGTGTATATATATATATATATATATATATATATATATATATATATATACATATATATATATATATAAGTATATATATATATATATATATATATATATATATATATATAATACATATACAGTGGATATAAAAAGTCTACACACCCCTGTTAAAATGTCAGGTTTCTGTGCTGTAAAAAAATTAGACAAAGATAAATCATTTCATAACTTTTTCCACCTTTAATGTGACCTATAAACTGTACAACTCAATTGAAAAACAAACTGAAATCTTTTAGGTAGAGGGAAGAAAAAATATAAAAATAAAATAATATGGTTGCATAAGTATGCACACCCTTAAACTAATACTTTGTTGAAGCACCTTGTGATTTTATTACAGCACTCAGTCTTTTTGGGTATGAGTCTATCTATGGCACATTTTGACTTGACAAGATTTGCCCACTCTTCTTTGCAAAAACACTCCAAATCTGTCAGATTGCGAGGGCATCTCCTGTGCACAGCCCTCTTCACATCACCCCACAGATTTTCAATTGGATTCAGGTCTGGGCTCTGGCTGGGCCATTCCAAAACTTTAATCTTCTTCTGGTGAAGCCATTCCTTTGTTGATTTGGATGTATGCTTTGGGTCGTTGTCACGCTGAAAGATGAAGTTCCTCTTCATGTTCAGCTTTCTAGCAGAAGCCTGAAGGTTTTGTGCCAATATTGACTGGTATTTGGAACTGTTCATAATTCCCTCTATCTTAACTAAGGCCCCAGTTCCAGCTGAAGAAAAACAGCCCCAAAGCATGATGCTGCCACCACCATGCTTCACTGTGGTTATGGTGTTCTTTTGGTGATGTGCAGTGTTGTTTGTGCGCCAAACATATCTTT
This sequence comes from Discoglossus pictus, assembly GCA_027410445.1. NCBI lineage: Eukaryota > Metazoa > Chordata > Amphibia > Anura > Alytidae > Discoglossus > Discoglossus pictus. The sequence goes on along the minus strand of CM050166.1, from coordinate 413,169,513 downwards.
TGGAATATGGCCAAAAAGTTCAACCTTGGTTTCATCAGACCATAACACCTTTTCCCACATGCTTTTGGGAGACTTCAGATGTGTTTTTGCAAAATGTAGCCTGGCTTGGATGTTTGTCTTCGTAAGAAAAGGCATTCGTCTTGCTACTTCACCCCATTGCCCAGAAATATGAAGAATACGGGAGATTGTTGTCACATTTACCACACAGCCAGTACTTGCCAGATATTCCTGCAGCTCCTTTAATGTTGCTGTAGGCCTCTTGGTAGCCTCCCAGACCAGTTTTCTTCTCGTCTTTTCATCAATTTTGGAGGGAGCTCCAGTTCTTGGTAATGTCACTGTTGTGCCATATTTTCTCCACTTGATGATGACTGTCTTCACCGTGTTCCATGGTATATCTAATGCCTTGGAAATTATTTTGTACCCTTCTCCTGACTGATACCTTTTAACAATGAGATCCCTCTGATGCTTTGGAAGCTCTCTGTGGACCATGGCTTTTGCTGTGGGATGCAACTAAGAAAATTTCAGGAAAGACCAACTAGAGCAGCTGAACTTTATTTGGGGTTAATCAGAGGCACTTTAAATGATGGCAGCTGTATGCTGACTCCTATTTAACACGATTTGTAATGTTATTGCGTAATTCTGAACACAGCTAAGTTTCCCAGTTATAATAGAGTGTGTAGACTTATGCCACCACAGTATTTTTCTTTTCTTTTTTTCTTCCCTCCACCTAAAAGATTTCAGTTTGTTTTTCAATTAAGTTGTACAGTTTATAGGCCACATTAAAGGTGGAAAAAGTTCTGAACTGATTTATCTTTGTCTCATTTTTTTACAGCACAGAAACCTGACATTTTAACAGGGGTGTGTAGACTTTTTATATCCACTGTATAGAGATATAGTATATTTATAGCTCCCTCTAGTTCCTACATCCCTGCTGTATATGTAGAGTAATGATTACACTGGAACTTGTAATTTATCAATACTGTTCTACAGTTCAACATACCACTGAAACTAAACTGAAAACATTTTTGTATTTTTAAAATGTATGCATATTACATGCATATGAACTTTTATGTAATCTGATTAATCGTTCAACTGCGTGCCTGTTTCACGAGAGAGTGTCTGCAGGTTATGCAAGGACCAAAAATCGCAAGCACACAACAATTGACAAATATGGGAGCTTGTAATTTAAGGTCAAATGAGGACCTGATAAAATGTGCCTATAAGCTCACATAATCTTTTATTTTATAATTTTATTTTTATTATATATATAATTTTCATTTACAATTTCTATAGGTAATCAAATATATTTTAATGCAACAATAACATGGCCATACAAGGTTCCCTGTTTTCACTATTAAAATAAACTAGCTAAGTGTTTATTTATATATTTAAACATTATTTTATGTGCTTAAAAGCTCTGTTTGTATTCACTGAAATCTTCCAAACAGTCACTGCAAAGGTATGCCCCTGTAGGTCATATATACAATATGTATATAGTACTAAACCTGCTAGCCAATCACAGGCTGTGTCTCAGCAGTATACAATATATATATATATTTACATCAAACCATATAATCTGGGTGGTGCTGCCCCCTCGTCCCCCCAGTTCTAACGTCCATGCCTCTACTGTTAATTGGTTTCAAAGTTATCAGCTTAAGTTGAAACAATGTGCATGTAGAGAGAAGGTGGGAGTGAGAGAGAGAAGGAGGAGGGGAGAGAAGGATGGAGAGAGAGAGGAAGGGAGAGAGAGAGAGGAAGGGAGAGAGAGAAGGAAGGGAGAGAGAGAGAAGAGGAGGGGGACAGAGAGAAATAGAAGAAGAGCGAGAGATATAGGAGGTGGGAGGGAGAGAGAGAAGGAGAGAGAGAGAGGGTGCAGAGAGAGAGAGAGAGAGGACGCACAGACAGAGACAGGGTACACAGAGAGAGGGCGCACAAAGAGACAGAACACACAATTTTTAATACAAGATTATACTATCATTTTTGACGGACAAGTGACTAGTAAGATATAATTGATCTATAGTATAGAAAAATGGTATTAAATATAATTGCTCCAATTGCTTTTAATGTAAATCAGATAAGAAAACACAAATAACAGTGTCTCTATGAGCCCTTGTTTACACTTCATCCTATTATTTATAATATTCCAATTTATTGAATGTATTTTTCTGAACTATAGATTTCATTTGTTATTTGATTGATGCATATTATAAATATGACCAAAACACCACTTGTCTAAGTATTAAAACAAAAGATAAATATATAAGCATAATTTTCCTAAGATTTATAACATAATCCAGACATTCATATCAATGGGCTTTTAAATGGATTAGCTGAAGAAGTGCATAGGAAATATATTATTTTATGTATATGGATAGTTTACCTCTTAGATAACCATTATGTCCGACGTACTTATAATCTTAAATCATTCTATTATTATTACCATTATCCTATATAAATTGCCAGTCTTTTCTATAGCTCTGTATAAGGAGTGAATAATGAAGATGTGAGATGTAAGACAAATGTATAAGTCAAATGCCCCACTAATGAGAGCTTTCACTATAATGTCAATGGAAATTCGCACTGGAGATGCCTTTTTAGTAGAGAAGGGTGAATCCGTCACAAGCTAATCCTTGGAGATGGTTCATGAACCAGGACAAAAATCATTATTTTTACATAATAGTATAATAATTGAAATTAATGCACACTTTTTCAGTGCCATCTAGATTTACACAAATTTTCTGTGCCCGATGGTGGATATCTTTATTTAATAGTCCATGGTCCAAGATTTGCTTTATTATAAGTTGGTGTGGTACAACTGACAGTTTTTTTTATTTATTTATACATTAATAGTTCACAAACCTATCTTTATCTATGCATTGGAGTGATTTTAGACATCATCAGATCCTTTAAGTGCCTCTCTTGACTGAATGGGCCTGGATTAGTTGCAAAGGAAGTGAGGATATAAAAGGGATGCCACTAAGACATTATTTTTTTATTTTTAGCTTAATTTTAGTAAAGTGCTTAGCTTCATTTTAAATATGAGTATATATACAGTAGAATCCCGGTTATCCAGCACTCAACTAACCGGGACTCTTAAGCAACCGCACCGGCATCAATTCCCCATTTTCAAAAAACTCCTGCTACACCGGCATAACCGGCACTATACGGCACGTCGAGACTGCAAAAAAAATGCTAACTTTTTTATAATTGTTGTTTTGGACCCTAAATGGCCCAGTTTAGGCGGTAATGTCTTTTTAAAGGCATTTTGAGTGGTTTTAGGGAGTTTAAGGATCGTTAAATTCAGGGACTCCCAATTAACCGGCAACTACAGTTATGCGTCAATAGCGAGTTCCTGTGGGTGTCGGATAATGGAGGTTTTACTGTGTATATATATATATATACATACACATACATACATACAGATTTAAACAGTATTTAAAGAAAAACTTAAAGGTATAAAGAAGTTTCCTGGGTTTCAAATGTTTCCTAAAAAACAGCCACTGATTAGTAGAAAAATATGTATTATATGAAAAAGTTGAATGCGCTTACATATTTATATGCTGGATACTGCTATTTGTATTTGCACACCCCTAGGAAGCTTACATTGCAGTGTACCCGGCTGCAGAGCAGCTAGGTACAGGCTGTGACTTCCAAAGAAAGTGCTGCCAGTTACATGGTTGGCGGGGTTACAGCTGAAATTATCCACAAGGAGACAGGGACAGAGGAAAAAACACTAGCGGCAGTTGATGCAGGGAACAGACAACCTGTACAGTAGTAATGTAATGTGAATATGCTACACAGATAGACCCTTTTATGAAAATACATAGCACTTTCTAACATATGCCATACTAAATATCCCAGGCTGCTTTGCAGCGCGGACAGCAACCCCAGATTGTGATAAAAATGCGTCAGCCTCTGCTAACCCTAGTTTTCAACTGTCAGAAATTAGAAGACATGTTGTTAATTTCAAGGTAAGCGTTTAAATCTTTCTTTTTTTATATTTTAATGCAATTTTTTTTTTCATACACTATTCTCCTCTATCAGATGCACTCACAATCCAGGAAACTTAGATATGCCTTTAATCTTCCTGACAGTTACAAAAATGTGCTAAATTATATTTATGAAGTGAAGCCAGTACCTAATGACTGAAAGACACAATTTGAAAATATATATTTAATATACTATATTATAAATGTACCTGAAATTCTTAATACTCAACAAAATAAAAAAACATTAATTTAGGTGGATTTGAGTTTATGTCTGCATAATATTGTTTTACTTAACAGCTCTCTATATATATATTTCCCACTCTTCTGGATAATGTAACAAAAACTAATATTTTAAATTTGAATTTTACTCACATTGTAGTTACAATATCTGAGGTTCTTCTGATAGATAGGAAGAGAAAGATTTAGAGAGATGTGGACAGAGTGTGAAAGAAAGATAGATAGATAGATTTCCATTATTGAATCTGCTAGTTTAATGTCATTGCTTCATTGTAATTGGATTTTGTTATTGAAATAAAAAGAAGGTTACATAAAGTAATATTTTTTTTTTAAATTAGGAACACCAATATTCCAAGGTAATACTAAAAACAGAAAAAAAGGGAAAAAGAGAAAACTTAAAAATTATTTCTCCCTCCCAACACAATGCTATATTCATATTAAAGTCTTGGGTGAAGCAGCCATCAGTTCTCACCAAAAGTAATATTTCTAAACTAAAAATGTCATTATGCCAAAGTAATATTGAGAACAAAAAAGTAAAAAAGAAAACTTTTGAATCATTTCGCCCACCTAACACAATAGCCATCAGTTCTCATATTTGAGAAGTCCTGACATGCCTTGTGAGCTCAGTCAGGGGTTGTAGAACTTCTCGACTTTTGTTCCAAAAGTACCAAATCTGACAGGTTTTGTGCAATAATACTGCAGGTTTTCTTTTCAATGACTACAAATCTATATATGTTAAGTAAAACAGTGCTAGAAAGCTCGGATAAAATGTGCTACATGTCTATAAAACTGATCAGAAAAGACTTGAAGGCCAAGTGTTGTGTGATGTGGATACAGAGTAGGGTATGAAATATATAGTTATATACCTCAAGATTCAACCAATTACAAATGGAAGCTCATTTCAGGGCATGGCAAGTGCAAAGACAGAAAGTGTAACTTAAAATATATATATATATATATATATATATATATATATATATATATATATATATATATATATATTTTAAGTGCAGGTAAGTATGACATTTATCAGTTGATATGGTGTTGGATAAATGTATGATGCATATTAGCAAATAAATTACAATAAAACTGGCATCATCAGATATCAAATAGGGGAATACATAGTTATGGCAAAGAGCTGATTCTGCAGCTAAAAATATACAGGGTTAGAACACTTACACATAACTAAATACCCTAATTTGTCTGTTGTACTTAATTGGCATCAGTAACCATGGGGTAAAAGAAGAGAGTGCACAAGCTGGCCTGCTGCTCAACATTAAAAATCATGGCAAACAGCAATCTCAGTTCCTAGCAATTCGATGGGGAAGAAGTGGAGGCAGTGACAGATTTTATTTACCTTGGATCCAAGATCTGTTCAGATGGTTACTGTAGCCATGAAATTAAAATATATTTGCTTCTCAAGAGGAAAGCTATGGCAAACTTGGACAAGCTAGTAAAAAAAAAAGATATTAAACTATCAACAAAGGTCTGCATAGTGAGAACTATGGTATTTCCAGTAGTACCATACAGATGTGAGCAGGACCATAAAGAAGGCTGAACACTGTAGAATTGTGTTTGTGAAAACTACTTTGAGTCCCTTGGACTGCAAGAAGATCCAAAAAATCAGTACTTCAGGAAATCAAGACAAACTGTTCACTAGAAGGTATGATCATGAAGCTGAAGCTTAAATATTTTGGCCATATCATGAGAAGACAGGATTCCCTAGAGAAGAGTCTGATGCTGGGAAAGATTGAAGGCACAAGAAGAAGCAGACGACAAAGGCGGAGATGGATAGATGAGGTCACTGAAGCGATGAACATGAACTTGATGGAGCTCAGAGAGGCAGTGACTGAGAGATGCACCTGGCGTGCTGAAGTCCATAGGGTCATGGAGAGTTGTACGTGACTAAATCAACAACAACAAATAATATGGTTATAGACACCTAGGCAGATCTATGTTTTTTTCCTTTTGGTTCCTAATTTTTTTTATTACAATATTTAATTTTTATTTAATTTTTCACATAAATATCAACAAACTGGCTCCTAAGATTTTTAACTTCTATATTTTTCGGTTCTGTCATGCTTCCCAACCATCCCTCTTTTGGAGGGACAGTCCTTTCTTTCTTTTTCTTTTTTATGTGGTGGCTGAGGCCCGGCCATGTCCCTTTTTTCAGTGCATCCTGTTGTTTCTCTCAATTATTGTAGAATCATACGAGTCCTAGAGTGTCCCTTCTACAGAATATAAACTGGTATATGGCGTTATTACATTTTGTGCATAAGGCCTGTAGTGCAGAGATGGACAACCGCCTGGGCAGATCCGCTCCTATCCACTGTAATACATTTAATTTTCTTCAGCGACTCTTGCTACTCAGTTAATAAATAAATGAAAACATACTGTGTGACTACTGCCAGCAACCAGTGCTTTCTGGGGACAGTGCAGACCTGTAGAGTAGCAATGCAATTATTTGTAGTATTGTGTCCTTGAGTTTATCTTATGTCTCCCAAAGACATTCCTCTTGGCATTAAATGAGTATAGTGATGTAGCATACATTAAAGTGTTTACTAGGAATTGCCTTCCAATAAAGCACGTTTCACTTTGGAATCCACCTTAAATACTTAAATTATTTACATTTGCTCAAAATGCTGAAGTGGTATTAAAACTCACATTGGTAAACACCTGTCTTGATTGGCTCCACTGAAGCACTATCTTAACTGATAACCATTCCCTCACTAACCAGCTCTCATCCAGCTAAACCTGGGTGGAGAAAACAAAATTAAGCCCACTAGTTTGTTCATCTCTGGCCTGTATCTTTTTTCAGATCTTCAGGTCTCTGCTTCAAACAATCATACACCTCAAGCTGTTGCCTCTCTCTGTGTTTCTCCGTCTCAGAAAATCTGCACCCACTTCTCTTTGTGTCTTTTTCTCCAACTTAGAGAAGCTGAATACATGCCCCCTTTGTGTGTCTTTCTTCAGCTTCAGACAAACTGCAAACGCTCAGCCCATCAGCAGCCACACCTATCCAGTCTTAAATTAGATCTCTCCAGGTGCATCTAATCAACTGCTCATCAAAGTTAACCCCTGCTGTTCTACTGGTGAAGGCAGCTGTAGTTCACACAAACCTTTTTTTTTAACCCTGTCACATCAGGCTCCAACTCACTCAACAATATTTTGGACAGAGCACATAGTGGTCTGAAACAGAGAGTTTTTAAAATTTTTATGTCATTATTTAGAATAATAACACATTTATAATATAATGCATGAACTCTAATAATCATTACAACATAGAAATAACAGGTGTTAATGCTTATATGATTTTATAATAATAAATACCACAATAAAAATAGTAGAATAATTGTATTTTCAATATTTAATTTTTGTTTAGGCATTTGATCGAAGTGGCCCATATATTTATAAAGCTTGTATTACTTTTTATCTCAGTTCGCAACACTATTTTATATATGAAGTAAATTTTATTTTAAACATGTATAATATTTGGTAAAGTGGTTTTGTAGCTTTTAGCTGTATATTTTCTTGTAGCTAAACAAATTTGATGAATAAATTCATATTTTTCTTTAGAATAATTTAAAGAATATTTATTTAGTTAAGTAAACAAAGAGATAGTTGAGCAATCATTGATGTCCCCCATCTTCTGTTGAAGAACTAGACTTGAAAAAGTGGGGAGGAGACACAGGGGAGGAAGAGGAGGGGGGAAGAGACAGGGGAGTGAGAGGAGGGGGAAGAGACACAGGGGAGGGAGAGGAGGTTGAAGATACACTGGTGAGGGGGGAACAGACACAGGGGAGGGAGATGGGGGGATAGAGACACAGGGGAGGGGGAAAGAGACACAGGGGAGGGGGAAAGAGACGCATGGGAGGGAGAGGGGGAGAAAGAGACACAGGAGGGAAAGAGACACAGGGGAGGGGTTAGAAACACAGAAGGGAGAGGGGGGTAAAAACACAGGGGGGAAGGAGGGAGAAAAGGGGGAAAGGGGAACAAGGGAGGGAGAGAAGGGGGAAAGGAGACACAAGGGAGGGAGAGGATTGGGGAAATGAGACACAAGGGAGGAAGTAGACAAGGGGAGAGACTCGCAATGAGCGCCAAAGGCACTCATTGTGAGGCCAGTAAAGTAGATGGTGGGAGAGGTAGAGGGGGGGGGCTCGCAATGAGTGACGAAAGGCGCTCATTGCGAGGCCCCTGATGAGCGCCAAAGGCGCTCATCGAGAGGCCAGTAAAGTAGAGGGGGAAAGGCGCCCATTGTGCGGTAAACAGCATTGTCGCTAGTTAGATTATAATTAGATTGCTGTGTACAAAGTTGTTTATTAGAATATATTATAAATATTGGATTACAGTGGTACCAAAAACAAGGTTAAATATCTTCTTGACAAACAGAAGAAGGAAGTCTATAGAGGGCTGGCCAGTAACCAGCAGGCAGTGAGTCTGTAACAGAAGAAAACATAATGACTGGTGGGAACAAAGAAAAAGCCTGCACTATTGTAACAAGTACAATACCTGGCAGTGAGGCTCTATGGTCAGACGAATGAGGGTCAAGTGCGAGGTATTAAGGTAATCAGGATATAGCAACATCTGGGAATCAGGAATGTCAGAAAACATTGCAACATCAAGTATACATTACAAGCTTGGATTTAACGGCGTAAAATCAGACAAATAGTCCCTGTATGGGTCTGCCCTCGGCAGCATGTGCAGACACAGACTATGTAGTAATGACTATGCTGTGCTGCTGAGATGTGGTCCCTGATAGGCTAGGGCAAAACAATGCACATCCAGCCCTACAGAGTCTGGGTCTGTGTGTGCTACATTAGGCAGACCCATACAGGGACTATTTGTATATTATTTCTTAATAAAACAAAGTACATACAGGCAAATACATACATAGGTATAATAAATACTTTGTGAAATCCAGAAACCTTCCATATGCCATTAAACAGTGCTACACAACTAATGCTAAACTACAGGGTATATGGCAGGGGTTTGTATGGGGTATGTTGCAGGGGGTGGTTATGGGCTATTTGGCAATGGGTAGGTATGACGTATGTGGTTGGGGAGAGGATATGGAGTATTGAAAAAAAATTAAGGGAAGAGTTAGCATTTATTATATATATATATATATATATATATATATATATATATATATATATATATATATATACAGATACTACATATCTCCCACAACCACCCCCTGCCACATACACTTATATTCTTAAATTAACAAATTATTTTTTTCATAATAAAATAGTCTGTTAATTGGTTCTTTTTTACTGTCAATGTAGGGATGGGCGGGTTTGTCTATTAAGTTTAGGAAAGGGTGGGGTAGTCTGGTAAGTGGAGGAAAGTTTATTAAGTGTAAGGTAGTCTGTTAAGTGGAGGGAAGTCTGTTGAGTAGAGGTGTTTCTATTAAGTGGAGGGAAGCAGGTGTAGTCTGTTAAATGGAGGGAAGGGTTAGGTAGTCTATTAAGTGGAAGGGTATCTATTAAATGGAGGGAAGGGTGGGGTATTTATTAAGTGGAGGGTAGTCTGTTAAGTGGAGGGAAGGGTGGGGTATTCTATTAAGTGGAGAATAGTCTATTAAGTGGAGGATATTTTATTAAGTGGAGGGTAGTCTGTTAAGTGTAGGGAAGGGTGGGGAAGTCTATTAAGTGGAGGATAGTCTATTAAGTGGAGGGAAGGGTGGGGTAGTCTATTAAGTGGAGGATAGCCAATTAAGTGGAGGATAGTTTATTAAGTGGAGGGTAGTCTGTTAAGTGGAGGGAAGGTTGGGGTAGTCTATTAAGTGGAGGATAGTCTATTACGTGGAGGAAAGTTTATTAAGTCTAGGGCAGTCTGTTAAGTGGAGGGTTTCTATTAAGTGGAGGGAAGCGGGTGTAGTCTGTTAAGTGGAGGGAAGGGTTAGGTAGTCTATTAAGTGGAGAGGTATCTATTAAATGAGGGAAGGGTGGGGTATTTATTAAGTGGAGGGTAGTCTGTTAAGTGGAGGGAAGGGTGGGGAAGTCTATTAAGTAGAGGATAGTCTATTAAGTGGAGGAAAGTTTAAGTGGAGTGTAGTCTCTTAAGTGGAGGAAAGTTTATTAAGTGGAGGGAAGGGTGGGGTAGTTTATTAAGTGGAGGGAAGGGTGGGGTAGTCTATTAAGTGGAGGATAGTCTATTAAGTGGAGGAAAGTTTAAGTGGAGTGTAGTCTCTTAAGTGGAGGAAACTTTATTAAGTGGAGGGAAGGGTGGGGTAGTTTATTAAGTGGTTCTTTTAATATTAATCTAGTGGTGTCCAGTTTTTCAAACATTTAATTCCACTTTTTCTCATTATATTAACAGGATTACAGTAACTACATTTATATTAAAACAATATAACCATTCTATATTGTAACTATTCAGTGTTGTTGAACGTAATGTTTTCTAAGTCAGTAACTTGACATATACACAAAATTCTAAGCAAAAATAATTCCACAATAATATATTCAGATACTAAATAAATGTGTACAGAAAACTCCACAGGTATCAGAGGTAAGCACTGCACAAAATACATAATTGAAATTAGATTGCCTGCGGCATTTAAACATTTTCAAACCTATTTGGAAAAAAAAATGTTTAGAAGTCACTTTACGCCTTGCATAATAATTTTACCGACCTGTTTTTTTTCCCCTAAAGCTAGAATTTATCCTAAGTGCTTAAGTGATTATTATGAATATTTCAACACTTTGTAACATGTAATTGTACATAACAATATCATGGGTCAAAGGATACAAAGCAGCCCTTATTCTATTGTCTATTATATATTACATTTAGATTAAGGCGACATTTATTGCGTTCCCTGTGTGTTTTTAAAGGAGGTTTGGAACATGTTTGTGAGGTATATACCAAATAAACAACATTAGCAGCTGTTTAATGCATGAATGTAAAAACATTTTATTTTATAGCAGACTTTGCAAGTGTCTAGAGGCTGACATGTTAGTAATTATTCCTGTCCAGTGCATGAGCAGGAGGGTGCAGATAATGACAAACCTTACAAAGCTATGATTATCTCCTTCAGTTAGCATTGCCTCATTATTATTTACTTGTTTACTTATAAGTTAACATACCATAACAATTTCTGCTTTAAAGGACCACTGTAGTTCAAGAAAAGCTGCACTTGTTTGTGAAGTATGTAGCAAATTAACAACATCAGCAGCTATACAAGCCATGGTAGTGACAATGAGTATTTCTATGCATACAAGATCCTAACATGTCTTTGTTGTCCATGTCTCAATTATTGATAGCTGGAGCATCAATGTTATAATCATTTTTACTGACAGTCATTTTTGTATCTCATACCATTTTAAACATATCCACTTCCCCCACACATTTCCAGAAGCAGATAACTTGCATCAATAAATACAAGCTCTGCTCTCCAAAAATGTAAATGCCCCTCACGCAGAGCCTTCACAAATCTATCATGGATGTCTTCAGGATCCAATAGAGGTTTCAAAATTTTTTTTCTATTTTCATGCCTTTTTCCTGTCTGATTATGACCTTGAAAGATTTTAATATATATATGGGTATATATATATATATATATATATATATATATATATATATAAATAAATATATATTTAACAGCTCCTAAAAATACCACCAAAAAAAGATTTTACTCTCATTATAATAGATTGTAATGCTAATAAGGAACCAAATGATACCTGGAATAACTGGCAAATTTACCCTTGAGGTACAAAATGAAGCAGGTCAGAGATTAGTAGAATTGTGTCAAGATAATTCTCTGGTCGTAGCAACACCCTCTTCCAAAATGCGTAAGGCTGGACTAGATGAATTCAAAGCTGGTATCAATGTTGCTTGGGAGAAATATCAACAACCTCATATACGTGGGTGATACTGCTCTGAACGCTGTAATTGAGTAGGAAATAAACAGCCTATTTATGAAGGTGAAAGCTATTAAAAAGTATATATATGACACTATCAGCAAAGATCGGCATAGTTAGTACTGTGGTATTCCTAGTAGTACCATACGGAAGTGAGAGCAAGACCATTAACTAAGCTGAGTGCCATAGAATTGACCTTTTTGAATTGTGGTGTTAGAGAAAACTGCTAAGCATCCATTGGACTTCAAGAAGGTCCAGTCAGCCAATACTACAGGAAAAAAAAAAAAAAAACTGTTCACTGGAAGGTTTGATCATGAGGCTATATCATGAGAAGACAGGATTCCCTAGAGAAGACCGTGATGCTGGGATAGATTGAAGGCACATGAAGAAGGGGGTGGCAGAGACGGAGATGGATAGATAAGGACATTGAAACGGAGAGTCAGACATGACTGAATGACTAAACAACTATATATATATATATATATATATATATATATATATATATATATATATATATATTCATTCCTGTTGGACATTCACAATTTCTATTTCTGTCCTGAAAAAAGAAAATGTTGTTGCCTTGTTAACTCTAATTTTTCAGTCTACCATATTTAACTTTTTTACATATCTGTGTGAATAACACTTGAACTTTTGTTCTGACAGCTTGTGAATTCAATACAAAATGTCAAAATACAGTAGTCAGAAAAACATGTCTTTGTCACATTGAAAGCAGCAGATCTATAGCAGTCTGTTTTTCTCTGCATAATGAAGCAGAAAGCGAAAAGGCTCTATTATTCCTATTATAAGAACAGCGTGAGTCAGAGAGATCAGCACTTAAAGTTTCATTACGGGCCACATTGACATATACATAATAAAGAAGAAAGATCACATCATGTATGCTCATTAAGGACTCTAAGGATTTTACTGCAAACACCATTACTAGCTAGTGAAGTTTATTACGCGCGCGTTGTGGATGCGCATGGCTTCTCAATACCTGAACATCTGGTTTCTTTATTGGCTTTTCAAAAAAACTTGTTTAGTATATTTGCCGGGATATATAGAAAGTAGTTATATCGCTAAAGGTTGCTAATTTGCTCTCAGATGAACTTAGTTCAGTACATTTCTGCACAAAATAGGATATAGCAAAAATAGTATCTGTTATATTTAATACATATATATATATATATATAAAGAAAAAAATGTTATACTGTGCTTGTAAGCATATTTCAATTTAGGGCAAATTAATGTATAAAATTAAATAAAAAGACACATATCTGTTTTATATGTTTAACATATTCTTCAATGTAATGTGGACATCTGTTAGGCTTATTTATAAACTGCAGGCATCTGTCTCATAAAACAACTTGATACCTGCTCAAGATGTCTCATTTTTACAGTCTATTTCTCTCAGTATATATATCTGTGGAAAGAAAAGGCCGCTCTGAGTATATGTATATGTCTCTGAGTATATGTATATGTCTCTGAGTATATGTGTATGTCCCTGAGTATATGTGTATGTCCCTGAGTATATGTGTATGTCCCACAGAATTTCCTAGTGAGCAATTTTGCCGTTGCCACTAAGGTCTCCGTGACCTCATGGACATATTTTAGTCCATGGTCAGGTTGATCCACTTGGTATTCATGGCAGAGATACTGGAGTGGGTTGCCAGTTCCTTCTCCAGTGTGCCATAGCATACATGTCCTGGTATTCTTATGTGGTCTCCCATCCAAGTACTGATCAGGCCCAACCATGCACGTGTACAGGGTGGTATGACCTCTTGGTTCACTGAGTAGAATCAAACCCAGGTCACAGTGGTGAAAGCATTGAATCCTAAGCAATGGACCACCAGGGATGCTGGGTAGCGACGTGCAATTTGCACATCTAATCCACTTAAAGGGCCACTGTACTATAAAAGTAATGGCTATTAAAATTAAAGTATATGCATAACGATCCTTGATTTACAGTATAATGTTTAAACTTTGTAATGGAAGTAGTTATACTTTAAAGCTCTTACTTTTATATGTTTCTGCCTGTCACTCTGAGCCACTTAGCTCTACCTCTTTTGTATAATTAGGGTAGTGCAGCTTTTGCCGACTTCCTGCTGTATTTTCCGGTATCTGACTGGTGTAGATCAGACCTCAGATCCACATAACTCAAGACACCAGAACACAAACTCAAGGCTACTACAGTTGATCCACCACTAATTATGCATTCAACACTCACATACTGGGCTGTCTGTTCCACTATTCGCAATGGGTTCTATGTATGATATTTCTAATACAGGTGCCTCCCAAGGTAATAATATTACCATTCAATATTATAGACAGAAAACCCCTTTGGTTGGGAGCACTCGAACCCAAGAATAGTATTCTATAATTATAACCTTTATTGCAACCCAAATTATGCCAAAGGTGCAAATGGTAAAGCATGCCGTACAGAAACCTATAAAAGTAAGAGCTTTAAACTATAACTACTAGCAATACAAGGTTTAAATGTTATAAATCTAACTTACTTTTCCATTAGTTTAATTTTAACAGACATTATTTCTATAGTACAGTGGTCCTTTAATATGTACAGTTATCTTGGGCCGCCTTGGATTGGGGTACAGTGCAAGAATCAGAATAAAGGGGTGTGAGGTTGGTTCTCTCAACTGTGAGATGAGACTGGAGAGAGATTCTGACCAGACAATGAATTTATTATGGGGGTAGAAAGGTGATTAAATGTCTAATATATATACAATATAGAAAGAAAAATACATTCTGAGTCCATCTACAAGTCCCAAGCATCTCAAGAGAACTATTCTCTCTCTCTCTCTCTCTCTCTCTCTCTCTCTCTCTGACCTTTCCTATTCTGTTTCTCTCTCACACTCCAACTCGTTTTCTCTCTCTAATTTTCCATTGTTTTATTTTCCTTTGTATTTCTTATCCTAAAAGTTAACCCTACACCTAATTATACCCAGACTAGAAGGATCCTTGGGGTTCACTATCTTCCGCCTTCTCTGATATAAAGTCTAATTATTCTGCCTTCCATACTATTAGAAAGCTCAGCTGAGTTGACCTGTTAGGTAATTTGTGCTTAACCCCGCCCCTGCCTTCATCAATGTCCAATTAGAGGCAGCCCTGCATGGATGCTTATTATGGGCTCCAAAAACATCACTAGCTAATGGAGTTTATTATGTTTCTTTCTGATGCACCCAGTTTCCCAGTACCCTGGACGTCCATTGTATATTTGTAGGTATATATATAAAAAGTTCTTATTTCATTAAAGGGTGTTCATTTGCTCTCAGCTGAACGCAGTTCGGTACATTTCTATACAATAGACTGTATAAAAAAAGTAAAAACGTATGTTTTCGTATATATAAGAGAAAAAAAAAGTGTATTTTTATCAATTTAGTTTGAACATATGATATGCTTATTAATAAACTGTGGGAAATTATACTTGATAAACCAACTTAGTGAGCTTAAAGGATGACTGTATATTAGGAATAACTACACATTTGTAAAGTAAATAACAGCAGTTAAGTAAGTCATCAGCATAAAATAAAACTTAATTAGTTTTTTTGTGAGGACTCTGTTAGCCCAATTAAATTCCCTCCACGTGTAAAAAAACCACAGCCCTTAACATAGCCCGTAAGACTTGCGGCTATTAAATTGGCCCCATAAAGCAACCCGTCAACGACTTGCGGGGTAAGGGCGAGAAAAGGCTACGGGACATGGAAATCTGAACTCCGTGCCCGCAAATCCTTTGATCTATCAAGCCCGTAACTGTTACATTCTAATCACGCTATATAAAAATTGCAACAAATTCTCTGGCGTTTAAGCCCGTAACCCAAAAATCGAGCAAAAAAGCCTACGGGAACTAGAGAGGACCTGCTAGGGGGTTAAAATCCTATCCGTAGCACTGTACATGCAAATATACACACACTACTGTACATATAATAAAAGGGGAAGTGATGTTAGGTATTAAAATTAATAGCACAACATTCTCAAGCTCGCAAATCTGTAATATCAAATACTCGATTTTCTGTTTAATTTCTGTGTTATATCGATCACGGCAATCAATGTGTTAATACAATCGCATGGACTAGAATATCATATTTACTGATTTATTAATATTTCATTATTTCTGGAATGTGGGTCTGATCGAAACTCGTAAATGAAACCCGTAAGAGATTGAAATCTAACCTCCATTTTTCAGTGACGTAATGATGACGATCTCTGTTGCCATTGGCTCAATATAAACCCATAACTACGGGTTTGACTAATTGATCATGTTCTCGGCCACACATCAAATGTGCAAAAAATGGTTTACGGGTTTGCGTCTCAAGCCCATAACTCGCGGCATGGTAGAATTTAAAAGTTCTGTAACGCAGCTGAATTAAATAGGGCTATGTGTTTGTAAAAGTCTCCTTCTTATCCTCCTAGATGCCTTCCTTTTAGCTTGAAGACAGAGGGGTGTGCTTATTAACAGCCTTATTAAATTGCGAATCGGTAAATTTAAAAGGGCTCTATTTAAGCACATAGCATATTTTTTTTACAGAAGTTTTTAGTTAGTGAAGACCTTGCTTTTGGATAGAAGATTACTAACTAAAAACTTCTGGAAAAAAAATATGCTGCGTGCTTAAATAGAGCCCTTTTAAATTTACCGAATTGCAATTTAATAAGGCTGTAAATCAGTGGAGGGAATGATGAGGGATTTGTTAAATCATTGGAACTTTTGGAATATGATCCCTACCACTTCCTGACATGTTCACAAGCAGGCAGCTTGCAATTATTATTTTAAGCCCTGCTCCTGATGAAATGTGCATGCCCCTCTCTCAAACATTCATCACCAAAGTATCATGGTGCCATACTTATTTTATTTAAAAACTAGCTTTGACATTGTTTCTGCTTAATTAATAGTCAAAACATCATTATTGACAAATATATATATATATATTTATTTATATATATATATATATATATATATTTATTTATATATATTCATTATACAGTGGTCCCTTAGGACGTCAGTCATGTCTGAAGTAAAATCCCATTTATTACAACCTCTTTCTCTCGCACCTCCTGCTGTTTTTCTCTCGCACTCTCCTTTACTCACTCTTAGTTCTTTCTTTAAATAATGAAAAGAAAGAAAGCTGAGCCTAGACCATTAAGAAAAGTACATTTGGGCATCTCACTCTGTGTAGTATATTTGTAAGTATTAATATCAATGCAGCTTTCATCCCCTAAACACATGATACATGATGGAGAGTAGAGTATTTTCTGAAGTGTAAAAGACTAAACTTCAACTATGAGACTTATAAACAGCATTGATTCTTTTACTTCAAGTCCTAATTGTGTCACTAATTAAAGGGCCATATACGTCACTGTAGGTGCTCTTCATGGTGTGAAAGAGCATAAGATTGTATGTTAAAATGCTCAAGAATGCGCTGAAAAGTTAACCTATAACTGACCTCTTTAGGTGATTCCAGCATTCCATGCTCTGCACAGATCGATGTTATAAGAGTTAACCTCTGTGTGTCTGGGGGCATGTCAGTGACTCATGTAAACACAGATTTATTTTGTAGTGAAAAATGCAAATTTCAAAAATTCAGAAAGTATTTCAACACTGCCGTAGCAATTTGGCGTTCATCGCTGCGAGCCGAGCGAAGCGAGGCAAGACGTGAAACCGTCGCACTTATCCGCTGCGAGCCTCGCATAGCGTGGCAAACCGTTAAAATACAAGACGCAGGACTTAGAATTTTTTTTTACGAGATGCAGGACTTAGAAAAAAAAAGATTAGAGGCCGAACTAAAAAACCTGAAAAACACACTAAATACAACAAAAAAATTCTGTGAGTGAGGTGGAACGCATATTTAACTGGATTGAGACGATTTTCGCCACCCAAACATCGCCTAAGCGAGGAAAAAAATGGCCGCCGAAAAAACGAGGCTACACTACCCCGTGCCCCAAGCCGCGCAAAACACTGCAAAACGCGTAGCACTTTACACATCCCACTACGACCTACAAGATACACTATTACAAAAGCCGGAAAATGCGCACGAGACACGTACCACATTAATAACATTACGACTATGCAATGCCGCTTTACACAATAAACCAACTGCTTTACCTCGCGCACGCAGCCGCACAGTTCAAACATTCATTACACTTTATAAGCAGGGCACTAACACTCACAATGTATATTCTATGCAGACACAAAATACAAACAGATTGTTAGCTCTTCAGCCTATTGCTCACTGCATATATCAATTACAAATAATTAAACTATATTAATTTATTGAATAAATAATTCATTCTTGCTTAATTAATTAATTAATTGAATAAATCATTAATTATTACTTAACTACATATACATAGAAAGATATATCTCTCTCAGAGGACCAAAAGTACACGACAGAAGAGGCTTGCAATAAGCGCCGAACACACATATAAATATATAGTACAGCATCCCTTTAAATTCCCAATATTATATGATTATATTGTCCCATTAATTTACCCTCCTGTGTCTTTATTGAGTTTATGGCATTTGTGTAGCATTTGATATACATAGCTATAAATAACCAGATGGAAATGCCACAATGAAATTAAATGAAGCTAGAAAGATATGGCAGGTTGATTGCATTGTGTCTGTAACAGGATACAAACATCACATTGTATATTGAGGAAGAGAAATAATGAAGTGCTGCAGCATGTTGCTGATCCATAGTTTCAGGTAATTAGTATACACATGCTGTGCTGCGCCGTGCTGCGGCGGACTCTTCTGTGCTGCAACATGTTGTTCTGCTGCGAGCTGCTCAGCAATCGCCGGATTTCGCATTGATACTTTTGTTGTTGTGTACACACCGGCTTCTCTTTATAAACAACCAGACACTCAAGCCGTGCATCATTTGCTAAATACGTTTCTTTTTACTTAACTTGTACCGCCAGATAAAGTAAAATTGGCAGATTTTATTAAAATACACAGAAAACATAAGCCCTGTATAGACACATTGTAATTTCTCATTAGATGTGACGTGAGCCATAACTTTCTATAGTCTTAATCAGCGCTGGGCCACCCAGTTTTACAAGGGCCGCCAACAGTCAAGGATTTCAGTCTTTCTCTGCATGAGCCCAGGTGGAACAATCACAATGAAACGGAGTAGCTCAGATGTACATAGACAGATTATAGAGAGATACTGAAATTCTGGACTGTTGGTGGCCCTCGTAGGACTAGGTCTTGTATCACTGGTCTAAACAGATGGCCTCATGCACCAATAAGTGTGCAAGACTTTATTACACTCTAAAACACACCATAAAACAGTAGTCATAGAGGGAGGTTGACTACAAGTGGATGCAGTGAACTGCAACATATCTCAATTTTCATACTACTTGTCAAGAGCCGGGACCAGCTCGACCGACCAATGAATGGATCCCACGCATTAGGTCTTCTCCTCTGCAGGTTTCTGTGTGTTGTACTTCTCAACAACATTGTCCCTTACTTGTTTGGAGAGTTCCTTGGTCTTCATGGCAGTGTTTGGTTAGTGGTGCCTCTTGCTTAGGTGTTGCAGCCTCTGGGGCCTTTCAAAAAAAGGTGTGTGTGGATTCCCAGGATGGAGGCGGCTTGAGGAAATGTGCAAGATGGCAGATAGTGACTGTCCTAAGCATCATGCTTCCTCAGCATGTCTCAAGCACACAGCAATCAGTAGAGAAGAACTATTAGGTATCCACATTGTTAGGATGATGTTCTGCTCCCATGCCTTATGAGCCAAACAGCACTTAGTATCATGCGGAAAGCTAATGTTCACTTTTCACTGTTGTCATGGCAACCCACACCACCACAGCACTCCACTTCAGGATTCTCCCCCTTCAAAGCTCATGCTACTCACTTACATTAATTTATAGAAATAAAGTAAGCAATGCGTTTAGTAAATATCTTTTTACTTAAGCATAAGCAGTTGCCTTTGATCAACATGAACAGGAAGTTAGCAACAAACAGACACAACTAATGTAAATATATTTCTTTGTAATTTGCCGCATTACACACAACAAAAGTATCAATATATTTTTATTTAATTTTATTGATATATTCTATTGCATATATTTTAATAAAATCTCAGAATTAAACATATTTTAACCTTGCATCTTATATTACAATAGGTACTACACAGCATGGTTCATATCAAATATAATTCAATAATAACTTATTTATTTTGTTTCAAATGATCTATAATTATGGGACTAGGCACTTCTTAAAGCTATTGAGTAACTAAGAATTGCTTTAGTGAATACTGTGATGATGACCATGCCTAGTGTTTTACGTACAACACAGCTATTAAATGCCCAGACTGTGATGGACAACGGGATGCTTGTTTACTAGAAATCTAGCTTAGTAAAGACTATAAGGGTCTGAGATCTGTTTGTGAGATGTCACAGACCAGTGCAGCCCATCTTATTGGATAAAAGAATTCTCTTTCTGTGCAGTTCTGAAACATCCACGTGTGACCACTTCTCCTACTGTGGCTTCTTAGACATCAGCTCAAGGTTTAGCGCTATGTGTGCATAGAAACAGCCTGACATCCAGGACTCAAGTCATTTGATCACAGGAACCAAACCGCTATACAAGGACTTGAAGATAGATCTTATCATGTTGGTAGTTTTTAACACAATATACAGACAGAACATGTGAATATACACAAATATTTATGCAAAAAGACATATATTAAAGTACTACTGTTTGAAGACTAGGATCATAATTAAGCAGGAAAAAGTCATATCCATTCTTCTGCAATGTGTTAAATTAGCTTTTATCTTGTACTTACCACTGTATAGCGCTACAGAATATGTTGGCGCATTACAAATAAAGAATAATAATAATGATTAGAAACAATCATCCTTATTAAATTGCGATCCGGCCAATTGAATAGGGCTCTATTTAAGCACATGGCAAGTTTTTAGTTAGTGAAGACCTTGCTTCTGGATAGAAGTTCACTAACTAAAAACTTCTGTAAAAAAATATGCTCGGTGCTTATATAGAGCCCTATTCAATTGGCCGAATCGCAATTTAATAAAGCTGATTGTTTGGATGCCCCTGTTGAGTCCTGGGAGAATCCATGTTACATAGCTGAAAGTTTTGTGTGTGAGGGTGTTTACATTTATGTACAGATATTGTTGCATTTCCTAAAGCAAGGTGTGTTTCTGGCCAACGAGGGGGAATGGGTGTAGTGTCAATGCCAATATTATCCAATTATCTAAACAAGGGCTTTTTGTTCACTCGCCACTCTCTCTTCTGTTAACCTTAACACACACCCTCATGATTCACTGTATTTTTCGCCATATAAGACGCACCTGACCATAAGACGCACCTAGTTTTTAGAGGAGGAAAACAAGAAAAAATATTCTGAATCAAACACAAATACACTTCACACACATATGCACACCTACATCACACACATATATATATATATATATATATATATATATATATACCACACACACACATTTGGAGCATTTGGGAGCCTCCAGGAATTCTTGACCCTCCCTGACCCTCCTGATCCCCCCTGCCCCTCTTGATCCTCTCTTGATTCTCCCCTCTGCCCATCCATGATCATCCCTTTGCCCATCTTGATCTCACCCCATCGCACAGCGCTTCCTACCAGCACTCCTCCTGTACTGCAGCCTTCCCTTGCATCGCGTGTGTGACATCACTAAGATGCGCCGGCAGACGAGATGCAGTTCAGAGGCATGCTGCTGGTGCCGTAGGAAGCGCCAATGGGGGGGGGCGATCAGGAGTGGGGATCTAAAGGGGTCCAAGGGAAGGATCAGAGGGGTTGAAGGGGAGAATCAGGAGGGGGAGAGGATCAAGAGGGGCAGAGAGAGGTTCAGTAGGGGGCTCCACAATCTCAGTATGCTTCCAGCCCCTGCACTCTGGTCCAGGACACACACATTCGCTCCATAAGACGCACATACATTTCCCCTAACTTTTGAGCGGGGGAAAAAGTGCGTCTTATATGGCAAAAAATATGGTAACTCTGAGGAAGAAATGTAAACAAACACAAAATGGATTCCTGTACTTATAAACTTCTATATATTGTATATTATTAGTTTTGCAATCAAGAGTCTTTCTTCTTGAACTACAGTGGTCCTTTATAATGAGAAAAAAGTATATTTCTAGATAATATTAACATATATAACATGTTAATATAAAAAAGACATTGTGTTTGTTCATGAAAAAAACAATAACATTATTATATGTATTTCCGTTAGTAGAGCAATGTTGAAAAGGTCCTACAGTTAACCAAAAATATCAATGTATTTCTAACATATTAATTTCACATTTTAACACGAATGTGAAAGCATTTTATTAATTGTATTTTCTTTTCTTAATTGGACCCTCAGGTCTGTGTTGTCTTCACAGTAAACGCTCCCCACCCCACCTTTGTACATATATATATATATATATTTATTTCACACAATATGTTCCAGTGTCAAGCCCCAAAGCTATAAACAGCCATATAAATTATCCAGTGTCCAATAAATTTAGCGAAAAAATACTCTGGTAATTACAGCTGTTTGAAATGTGAGGAACTAATTTGTGTAATGGTGCCCAAATATAGCCACTGTTAATTGAAAAGAACTCGTTGTGAGACTTTGTAACAAAAGGCAATTCTAGAAAACAAATGGCAGAATGATCCTACAATGTCTTCATGAACTCCAATTAAAGTCTCCATAGCTACAGATAGAAGGCACCATTTATATAAACTTTGCCTTTTCAACGTTACCTTCTAGTTAATCTCTCTCATCAATTTCCCCTTTTCAAGTATCATTTTTTTCTCATTCTGAATTGTTTAATAAAGAAATGATCCACCAGCTCTTGTCTGGATCCCCACAGGCAGGTGAAATCATTTCAGATATGCTTTGTAATGAATGAAAATGTCAAAACCTATTGGTAGGAGAATGTAAACTAATGGCCGAAAATAGCTATTAGGCCCACTTAGGTCTAAATTTTTTGAACTGTGATATTTTAACTCACGTGAAAAAATGGCACTGAAGGCCTTTTCATTTATCAATGGTGTTTGCACGTTGAACTATTTTATGATTGTCAAATGTGATATATAAATTGAGACCGAGCTACATGGCTCTGCCTATGTCAAAAGCATCTAGAGCATGAAATAGCCATTTTCTCGAAATAACCAAGAAATGGCCAAAGAGCGTCACAGCTATTAACAAATGTACTGGTTTGGAGATTCAGTAAAAAACATCTTTGACTAAATTATGATGGCTGTTTGTCCAAACAAAAGGGAATCCATAATAAAAGAGGGAAATAAAATACATTTGGCACGCTCTAGTAATGACATATACTGTGCTCCCATTCACACAAATGTTATTTACCTAATAATTATGTTTTATGTTTACAATTATGATTTTAGCATATACTTAATAAAACCTTATTTAAAAAAAATAAATTAAAGGTATATTCAAGCGAGCTGGATTATAAATGCATCTGATAAAGGAGGATTAGTAGTGTATGAAAACATGTGTTATATAGAAAAGTTCACTTTACTTACAAAGTTGTTTGCACAAAAGTAAAATCCAGCTGTTCACACCCACAGGACCCTTACATAAGCTGGTTACACACAGGAAATACAGCAGGGTACATATTTTGACCTTTCTGGTACAGAGCATAGGAAGTAACTGTTGCAGTTCTTGTACTGAGCACATCACTGAGGTGAAGAATGATATAATGTATTAGCCTGATTCTGAATTTGAATGTTATGCTAATTCAGGTGGGATTGTCTAGGGGTGTACACCATCACATGCAAATTCAAAAAAATATAGGACATTTTGCTAACTTCAAGGTGAACTAATTAATGTTTATTTGGGGATATTTTTGTGCAAAAAAATGTTTCATACACTACTAATTCTCTTCTATTAGATGCATTCATAATCCGGCTCACTTACATATCCCTTTAATATGTTGGCACATTATAAATATTAGATAATAATAATAATAAAAGGTACAACCAAGGATGGATTAACCATTAAGCAAAATAAGCACATGTTTGGGGCATCCAGTGAATACATTTTCCATTGCTGGGATTTACCATGGACCATATGGTGCAAAACTGCAGGTTCCACAAAATGGGGGCTCCCACAATAAATTAATAAAACACATACATATATATAGACAATAATATAAATAATAAAATAGTTATATTAGAGGTTAATGATAGAGAATTATTTTTTGGAATAAAACAAAATTAGAACATAGTAACGATTTATTACTGTTTATATTTTGAACTAAATGTATAAGTAGGCACCAAAATCAAAATCAAAAAGTGATTAGGGCCTCTAAAGGTATTAAACCTGCCCTGGGTGCATGCAATGCTTTGTGCTTTTGTAGCTCATTTGCACACTTTCAATATATTGAAGATATATAGATTAAAAGTAAAAATAACTATTGGTTTAAAATAAACACGTTAACACAGCTAACACATTGGATGTGATGAACGCATAGGAAATAATGTATTCGCCGTGACTAAGATACATCTCCTATGTTTGTGCCATACATACTGTATGCATCACAGTGTTGCTGAGCACAGCTGGCATCTTTTATTTATTAAAATGACATATTAGTTTTATCAATGTGCCTCAGGCATTTCTTTTTGGTTATTTAAATATTCATCCACAGAGTGGATCTATTGTCTCTGCTTATATTCTTACAAGCACGTGTGAGACATGACCTACATAGAAATCCTGCTATTATTATAGAGTTTATTTGATATACTTTATATATTGATGTATATGGGGAATAGCTGTATTCTGTCTGCATATTAATCTTAGAAAAGTGACTTGAAAGAATCCTAACAAGTGTTAAGTCTTACAAATCTAAGTAACATAACTACTACACTAAGTCAAGAGACCACAGCGATGCCCTAGCCATTAATGAGGTAATTAGGTACTGATAAACGTCTGGTGGGAAGTTCTCTTGAGCTGAATAACAGTCAAAATTTAGCAAATTAAAAGCAGTTTTCTATCACTTAATGACTTCCAATTTAAATATCTTTCAATTGCAGATATTATACAGGGAAACCCTGCTTAACGTTACCTTGATGAGCGCTGATTTGCTATAACGCTCTTTCCCCCTGTGATTCCCCGCTCAGAGCGATATTGAGGCGTTGCGCACCAAATCTAATTTTGCCCTTTAATCCCAGTTTAGCGCTCAGACAACACTGTGAGCCTCATTCAATTGAGGCATCGTAAGTTACTTACTGTTGGACTTAAGTTTGCGGGCCTGCTGCGGGCCCGAGTTAGGGTGCTATTCAATTGACCGGACCCGCATGTTAGGGGCCGATTGAGAACATCGGAAACCATTGCCGTCGGAAGTAGCATTTGCGGGCTTGGGAGCAAGCCAGAAACAGCCAATGGAAACAGAGATCGTCATCATGACCAACCTCCGAGCCTGTAACTCCTAATTGAAGCCCGTAGGACTTTGAATAAAATGGAGGATGGATTTCAAACGACTTAATATTGATTGCGTGCTCGATATAACACAAAAATTATACATGAAATAAATTATTGGAGAATGTTGTGCTATTAATTCTAAGACCTAACATCACTTTCACTCTTCATAAAAGTACAGTTTTGCTTTTTTATGCTCCGATTTGTCATTAAACCCTTTGTGAGACCTCCTTGGTACCAGTAACTTGTGGTTAGATATTTGCCATTTGCGGGCTTGATGGAGTGATTAGCAAGGGGGAATCAGAGCACTTGAATAGCGTTTTGGGATTTTAGCGTTCGGACTCTTGCGGCCATGAAAGATCAAAGGCTTGGAGGGTATTAGTTTGCGATTTTACAAATCTTAATTGATCGCAGCTTACAGCACGTAACTCGATCTGAGCCCGCAAACGGAAGACAATTGAATAGCAATAACTTGAGACCTCAACTTGCGAGCCCGGATCTCAAAATCGCAGCAATTAAATGAGGCTCTATGACGTTAACATGCCCCATGTTGTGCTGTTTAGTGCAGGAACGCATGTGCAGCCCTAAACGGGGTATTCCTGTATTTGTACTTTATTATCCTACATAATTTGGGATCTCTGCTTTGTCCCTATAAAAAGTTACAGGAAATATTTGCATACACTGGTAAAGTTTACTATAGAAAATGGACTCAGTTTCCAGTCAACCTGCCTTTCAGCTATTGTATTTTCAGCATCAGTGAGTTGCTGTTATGTCCATTCTTTTCATATTCACAATAAATAATTCATAAGCTGTTTACAAGATTTGTATAATACAGTGAACATTATGGGGCATTCAGACAAGAGTAGGCTTATTATTATCCTTTTTTTTTAATATAAATTGCTAACAATTTTTATTATGGTATACTAAAGGAAGTGAAGGACTTATGATAATATATAGACACAAAGGCAATTTAAGGGCAATGCAATACAGCTTTCACAAAGCCTGCCCACATCCTGTTCCAGGTCTGAGACAAGGGGATCGTGGTTCTGATTCATTACTGCAACATCTATCTATCTATCTATCTATCTATCTATCCTATGGGGCATATAGCCATAACCTTGTGGATTCTTATGCACCTGACTTTAACTTGAAACCATGTGGCACCTTATGGTCTTCCATGGTAATCTAACGTATAAACATAGGGATTATTTTGTTTCCCCATTGCACCCAGTATTAACTCCATTACCACGGGGTCCTTATACAATGGGAGACTTAAGGACCTATATGACACCTAAAATCAACTTCTATACTACGATGGTCCTAACTTTAACTTGTTACCGAATAGGTCCTTATTGACCCCTATGGTAATCGTAAGTATTACCATGGGGGTCCTTTTGGATCCCCATAGCACCCAATATTAACTTCATTATCATATGGTTCTTATAGACCCCCATGTCACCTACATTTAACCTCCATAGGGACAACCCCAAAGGGGGTTTAATATTAGGTGCCACGGGGGCCCATAAGGACCACCATGGTTATACTTTAGGAGTTCATTTTAAATACTATAAGGGTCCATAAGGATCCTTGTGGTATAAGGGTTAAGTTTTGGTGCCAAAGGGTTGCATAAAAAATACACATGATAAAGGGGTTAATTTTAGATGCTATGGAATCCATAATGTCCCTTGTGGTATGGGGCTTAATTTTAAGAGCCATGGAGGTCCATCAGGACAACCTTGCTATATGGTTTAATTTTTGGGGCCATGGGTGTCTATAAGTACATGGTTATAGTCTGTATGGGCACTTGTGGCATAACAGCTGATTTCAAAGTTATTAGTGGGTGTCATGGGGGTTCAAAAGGTACATGTTTATACTTTTAATTACCCCGTCCATCATTATGGGTTAAAGTTATGTGCCATTGGAGTTTATAGGGACTCCATGGGGATAATGGACGCCTACTCCATGGCTTGGATTGGGGGAAGGGAGCAAAAAGACCCCCGGATATTGGTTGGGTAATCCTGTGGGATACCAGGCTCATGGGGTGGGTGGGGGGAGGGGGGTAGCGGGTATTGAGTGTAAATCCTGGGGGATACCCAGGATCATAGGGTTAGCTGGTCTTTTAACTTCTTTAAAAATGTGTTTTTAATGAGCTATTGAAACAAGTATAGACTGAAACGTGAAACACAGAGTTCTGAAGAGTAGGCGAAGTCCAAGTTCTGTAGATGTGACTGAGAAGAGGTAATAAGAGAGGAAAATATCTAGGTTGTTATAGAAGAGTATGAGTTAAAATACTAGTTTTGTATGAGTCTGATTTCTAGTATACTGTACTTGTATCTTGTTACATTCTCAATTTCCTCTTTAGAATTGTTTTATGTCTCTAATGCTTTGCCTTGGGCTGTAGAAGTTAATCCCAACTGATGTGTCTGTTTTGTGCTTTTTTATTGTATGAAGATTCATGTTCATTCATCCTGTAATAGTTTATCTTCTTTAACCTACGTACAATTTGCCACAGGGGCATTTTTGTGCATATATTATTATGTAGATAGTGTTTCATATCTCTTCATTAAATGAGCCCTTAACTAAATATGGAAATTCATAAGAAACAGGCCCCCAATCCACACTAAATTGGAATTCTGTGGGTATGGACTTAATCCAAGTTAATATTGTACTCACTTTATAATAAACGGTGTAACTATATAACAAACACTCATTTTTATTAAAAAATAAACAGCTGGTGCTTAACACAGTTCAAGCAAAACACTTTATTGAGGTCATTTACACCTTTTTTTGCATTTAAAGATTAAATTACACATTATTAGTTTATCTAGATCATTATATCTGTTATGCTGTGTTCTTCAGTGTCCTTATTTATGCTCATATTATGAGGCCAGCATAACGTTTTTGACTGAGAGGGTCACATACAAATATTTAAAAGTCTAAGGCAGGGTCATATAATTAAAATATTCAAGGACACTTTGAAGGCTGGATATATTTATATATTTTTACTTTCTAAAAACGTTTTGCCTATTATCAAGTGTCATCTTCAAAAGAACATATTGTAGGTATAGGACATACACAGTGGTTCTTTATGGGCCCGTATTTACAGTAAGTAAAAGCCAAATGTTTGATGCTTAATGTGAGTATTCCTAACTACCCAGAATCCCTAGTTGTTTCCATTGCTCATTATAGGACCATTGTACACTAAAAAAATGTATATGTTTGAAAATTTTGAGTCTGACTAAGATAATAATTAGCAAAGTATTAAAGCTAGTTTTTAATTAAATATATATATATAGATATTGATTAAGACCTCTGAGAAGAATCCATGTAATTTTGGTGGAACTTGGGTGTGTGAGAGGGGTATTTACATTTCTGGAGAGCTATGGTTGCATTTATTGATTCAAGCAGACTGTTTCTGTGACTGTGAGAGGGAAGGGGTGTGGTGTAAATTTCGATTGGATCCAATAATCTGACAAAGCCTCTTGACGTCTCCCTGATCTATCCCTGTTCCCTCCTCCACAAACCCCCTCACTCCATGTTTAATAAAAAAAAAATGTTCCCTCATGATCCAGCACTTTGAGTGAGTAATGTAACTAAGACAAAGTTTGTCACATACTACACAAATAAGTGCCTTTTTTCTTGTAGTGGTCCTTTAATTATGTTAAAGGGGCTTAGAAAAATTGCCAGTTCTTGCAGAAATTCATAATTATAATTGTATTAGGTCGTTATGATGTTGATGATATTTCAGGTAATTCAATACAATACCTAAATTCCAAGGTTTCACTTCCACTCAAAATTGCAGTTATGTTTATCTGTAAGTGCACTTTTCATTTCTAAAATAACTTGTACCTTTTCTGTGTCGCTTACTATTTTAGTTCAATATATACAATGTGCTGTTATATGCTCTATATGACCTTGAATGCAGAAAGGCATCACATTGTGTATGTTAAAATATGGAAATATTAAGTGCCTTTGCCAGGACTATTAAAATTACTTCAGTCTGCAAGACTACTCCCTAATACGAATAAGCTCAATCAAGCAGCTGAAGCATGGCAATGGCTTCCACCAGTAAATAACAATTATATGGATTAATTAATACATTTAAGTATGTGTAGGTTTTTCTTTTACTTTCTAAACCCTTTTACAAATTATCAAGATATGTTTTTTAAAAAAAAAACATACTGGAGATGTAGTGATTCGGTTATAAAATACAATTTTCAGAATTAGCATGTATTTTTTTGCAGTTGAGAGGAGTGCTTTAAATCATAATTGATTTGTTTTAGTTTTTTTGATAACACATTTTCACGCAACAGTAGCCAAATTCAGTTTGATGAGTCCCTAATGGATGAAATAGCTGTCAGTGAGTGGGTATCTGGCATTGTACGTACCCAAAGTTTGCTTCGAATGCCAAGTCATGAACAGTGTGCACAACATGCAGATGCTAAAGGGACCCATGTTTAACATGGAGAAAAACTAATGCAGTGAGAGAACCATTTGCATGGCACTACCCAGAATCCTTTGCAACAGTGGGAGAACTGATTCTATGAAGCAATATTTTTTTCTATTTTATTCAGGTTTCATAAAGTCATACAAAACAAATAATTCACTGTTAACAAGTGCAGTTGTATCATTAAAAAAAAATCTATTTTCTATTTCTTACACATGGGAGTGTCTGTCAGTTGTATTAAGATTAACAAATAATACACATTAAGTTCTAAATACCACTGAACCAAAAATATGGCATTACATAAAAGCAAAACCCCCACTGTTACAGCACACACTAAAGGTCATTTTCAGGTAATTATTTATTTTTTTGACTAGATTAACTAATTAATGTTATTATGATATAAATGTTATACATAAGTCCCCATAGTAACAGATTATCACCCACTGCTCTCTCTCATGAGAGCTGCCACACATAAAGCCACACCCACAGAGAGGGGCCCACACTAATAGTGTACCTAGGTAAAACATTTAAATCAAAAAATGTTTGCCCGAAGAGCCTATTTAGGAAGTATGGATAAATAAATTTCTCATTTATTGAAAGAAAATGCATATTCAAAAGAACTGAAAAATTCCCTATTAAGGTTAATGATATGTAATTGGATGCAGGGAAACTGTTAAAATATAATTACAAAAAATATATAATTTTATTTTTTAAATTAAGGTTATATTTTAACATAGTTTTCCTTATACTTTTTATATATTCCTGAATTGCATTGTTTATTAGTCTCTAAATGCATACTGCCTCATCCTTATCATTTCCACTTTTTTGTTTTTGGAGAAAAAGTTATATTACTTGATTTTTATTACATTATTCTGCAGTGAGTTTTAATCCAATAAGCAATACTCCAAGCCTGATTTGCATTCCATAGGGTAGTTTACTAAACACTTCACAAATGTTTTATTATTATTATTTTAACTGTCTTTGTGAATTGACATTTATAAATTCAAAAACTGTATTCTTATGCCAATTTCTAAATGCATTCTGCTCCACCATCTATTAGTGGTCTAATTTTAATAAAAGTTATAATTTAACCCTGATTTTATATATATATATATATATATATATATATATATATATATATATATATATATATAATTTTAAATAAAGATTATATTTTAACCTAATTTTACTCACACACATTTACATATATAGTTGAAGTAAAGGTTATATTTTAACCTAATTTTATGCACACCTATTTATATATATAGTTGAAATAAAAATTATATTTTAACCTAATTGTACTCACAAACATTTATATATAATTATACTTTTTCTGTTGATCTCTCAATACATTCCACATCCTACCAGTGTTAGTTGCTTGTGATGTAATTTTAATCTTGAAAAAAAAGTTATATTTTAACCTAATTTTACTCACACCGATTTACATATATAGTTGCACTTTTTTTGTTAGTCTCTCAATACATTCCACATCCTACCAGTGTTAGTTGCTTTTGATCTAAATTTAATCTTGAAATAAAAGTTATATTTTAGCATAATTCATTTCACATGCATTTAGACATCCCTAATTGCTTCATTGTTGTTGATCATCAAACACTTCTCTGTACTAATTATGTATATGGGGAACTTTTCCTTTAATACATTGCTCCTTTAAATGTCTTTTATACTCTGTGCACCTGGATATATGATATAAATGTCCTGTAACAACATACGACTAAATAAAATAAAATAAACGGAAAGGTGAAAGACTGAATTGACAGTTGTATTATACCAGTGGACGAGATCTGTTGAGTGTTTAATGAACATTGTAAATGATTAATGATCTATTTTGTAAAGTTCTTTTGTGTGTACTGGAAGTAAATCTGATGTAAATAATCCTTTTTATTTATTTAATTTTTTCTAGGAGAGTTTGCAGGTCAGCAAATATGAAATTTCCCCAGACATGACGTATGTACTTCTCGCGTATAATGTTGTACCGGTGAGTATAAAAGTATATTTTAAACCTTGTTGCAGATACTTAATCATTAATGTGAAAGCTTTTACATATGTTATTATTACCATAAAGTATATGCGTGTTTGCTCTGCGCAAAGTCGGGTAACACTGCCATCTAGCAGATCAAGAGGGAATTGTCTTAGAAGAGGGAATAATCTATTTCCATGGGTGAAAGGCACACATTGAACTAATTATAATGCAGTGGGATATATAAAAAAAAAAAAAATATATATATATATATATATATATATATATATAATGCAACTGTACACATTTTCCATGCTACATTTATCTGGGAAATTCCAACTAAATATATATTTTATATAAAAGCACACATTTTGTGTACTTTTACCTATTCAATCTGTTACTGTTTGAGGAGATAGGAAGCTGTTATTTATTTTTTATCCTGTCTTGGTGGTGCCATGGATATTTGTGTTCAGTTGTGTCTGACACTCTGTGACCCTTGAGGTTTTCTTGGCAAAGATACTTTAGTGGGTTGCCAGTTCCTTCTCCAGCCAACCTTGATTTGTCAGACCTCTCAGCTATGACCTTCCCATCTTGGGTGACCACACATGGTATAGGTCACTGAAGTACACAAGCCCCTTCACCACGACAAGTTAGCGATCCACAAGGGGCCATTCACACACTTACATACTTATCCTCTTATTTGACTGGCTCTTGCTCTTTTAGCCAGTCAGACTCAAAGTTTAAAATGTTAATGTGACAGCGTGACTGCGCAAATTGTCAGCTACCTGTTTCCTCAAACAACTGGAAAAGCGTAACCATCTGTAAATATGAGTTTTTATAAAAAAAAAAAAAAAAACTTATGTTTAGGGGTATTTTTCGGTGGTAACCCCAGAGTTACTTTTGCTGACCCATATATTAAAGGGATATGGAAAGTTTCAGATTTTTACTAGGTATATAATATACCTGTGTATCTATTGACTTGTATGTACTTTATTTTATTAAGAAGGGCTTTTAAGCTTTGTTTTTACTGCCTAAAATCATACAAATAGTCCCTCTGCAGCATTGGCAGGCATAGGCTTCGATTCAATTGAGCTATTGTTGTTTACGGGAGCCCGTAATGTAGCCCGTAAACTAATTTGCTATTCAATTGGCGTCTTTTTGTGAGCCGCAAACGATCTACGAGTTACAGGCTGAAAACCACTGCGGTTGTCAAGATTGTAACTTACAACATGTCAAATCTTTGATCTTTCAAGCCCGTAGATGTTACAATCGCAAATCGCTACTCAATTGCTACTATTCCTCAAGCCCGCAAATGTTCTCACCCCCGTAAATGTCAAATGTAGAAGAAAATGTTACGGTACCAGATAGGACTCGCAAGGGGGTTTAACACCTGTTTGTAGTACTGTAAATGCAAATAAAAAATCAATACTGCGCTGTAAAGGACGGGGAAAGAGATGACTAGAAATAATTGCACAACTGTCTCAAGCTTGCAAATCTGCAATCAAATTTTTTTTTTTTATGTGTCATTTCGGTGTTATATCAATCTCGGGAATCAATGAGTTACATGTGAGGCCACCCACATGGACTAGAACATTTGCCTTCATTCATTTTAATTATTTTGTACATTGCCTGATTGTGAGTCCGATCGCATATCGGACCTCTAAACGTTAATTGATTGACGTGTAACCTCCATGTTTTACTGTCGTAATGATGATGGTCTCATTTACTATGGGCTGTTTCTAAATCGGTAGTTACGACTCTGCTTAATTAATCATGATCATGGCTCTGAAATGCTACTGACGATTGCATGGTTTACGGTTTCGGCTTTCGGCCCGTAAATTGCGCGCTTGTTCAATCGAATTGCTCTGTAATTGTAGCAAATCTCAAGCCGGAAGACATACGGCCTGTACGACGCAATTGAATGATCTCATACTCTGTAGTGCTGGATGTGCAGTGTAGTGCCCTAGCCTATCAGGGATCATGTCTCAGCAGCATGTTGCAGAATGTTGATGAGAGATGGTCACTGATTGGTTAGTATGAGACACAATACAGCAAGTACAGCCTGTTTTCATTAGCTGCTGAAGGCAGAGCCAAGTAGGTACTATTTGTTTTTGTTTTTTAGGCCATAGAAAAAAAGTACATAAAAGTTAGTACATAAATACGTATATTATATACCTAGTAAAATCCAGGAACTTTCCATGTCCTTTTAAAGAGAGCTTTACCTTAAATATATATTTCTTTTGTATGTGCTGTGTAGAAAGAGGACTAGATGAGGACAGGTTGTGTTCCCCTGTTTAGCATTTTATTTATACTTTTTTTTTAGTAATCAGGTACCAAATATGTTTGGATTATTTTATAAATGCAATATAATCACTGCATATAATAGATTACCATTTTTTTTTATGAATTTAAAGATGGAATTTATTAGGAAATATACGTAAATATATAGAAACTGAAGATAACAATCAATAGGACAACATAGTCTGCCCATTCTCATAGTTAGCAAATGCTTTATTATTCATCATTAATCTCCAGTCATTCATGAATGTTTTGGTCATCACAACTTTCACTGGAAGTTTGGTCAATGTATCCACCACCTTGTCTCTATCTCACCACTATATGTGTGGGGCTCATCGTAAACCTATAGAAAGCATTCCTATTGGTGGTTGCATTCTTAGATTGCAGTCAATCAAAAAAGATGCATTGCAGCCATTGGCTACAAAATGGAGCAAAATACATGTGCTTATGCTGCAGTGAATTTAGATATGTGACCACATATAACCTAGGGTGCTACCTAACCCCTTAACCCTGAGCCATTCATATACAGAATGTTGGGGGGGGGTGAAGGAGAACCCGTAGAGCAATGCAAATTTAAAAATTAAAGGCATATGGAAGGTTTCTGGTTTACTATGTATATAGTATACTTGTGTATCTGTTCACTTTTCTGTACTTTATTTTATTAAGAAGTGCTTATAAGCTTTGTTTTCACTGCCTAAAATCAATCAAATATTGCCCTCTTGGCCCTGCCCTCTGTAGCTCTGCTGTACTTGACTCTACAGTGACTCATACTAACCAATCAGTGAGCATCTCTCAGCAACATGCTGCTGAGGTGGGGTCCTTGATAGGATAGGACACTACACTACACTGCATATCATCATTGTGCGACCTCTTGGTTCCCCAACTTGGAATTGAACCCAGGTCGACAGACCAATTCCTAACCACTGGACCACCAGGGAACCACAGATCTTATAAGCACTTCTTAATAAAATAAAGTACATAAAAGTAAATAGATACACAGGGATATTATATACCTAGTAAAATCCAGAAACCTTCCTATAAGGAAAGTATTTTCAAGCATTACATACTTATGGTTTACTTGACACACATGTTGCAAACATAATATATTATCAAAGTAGAGCAAAGACCATTTAACAATCTATTAGTCTCATATCAAGATAATATTATCCATACAATCTTTCACTTTTTGAAAAAAATGGGAAAATCGGGTTTACTACCACCCCTCATTTACTATATATCATGGTAATGGTTACCAATCCTTCATGAGCACTTTAAAATGTCATCAGTCCAAAATGTGATCTTAAATCTTACAGATTAGCTGTATTTGTTACCACCTAGAATTTCTTCTACTGCCCCCATCCATCAGTCCTTCTATTGATTGTAGCTCACCATATCCCATTGATCTGATGGATTTCCCCATTTGTTTCATGTCCCCATCATTGAGACATTACCTACAATGTACAATATATATGTGTATTAAGCTGTCAATATTGACATACTGTAATGTATGGGCCAGTTGAGCCAGTTCCAACACTGCCATATGTTATATCCCTCGTCTCTCAGATCTTACCCTCC